>JAEQML010080904.1:0-11418 GCA_016904865.1 Pissodes strobi | reverse complement strand
ACCAACCTGAGAACGAGGAAAAAGACCAACTGGTTTAGATACCAGAACCTGATTAGAGACAATACCCGAATTGGACGAATAAACAACGCCCAGCAGCTAGACACTGAAGTGGAACATCTGGAAAACAACATCATCCAGGCCTTCAACTCTAGTACTGCTGTAGAAGATTTATCCAACACTCGAAGACATGATGATCTCTCTGACGAGATCAGGAACATGATCCGAGAGGATAGGAGACTCAGGCGTGTTTATGCAAGAACCGGCAGAGACAACGACAGAGTCACCCTGAACCAGCACAGCGGCGCTCTGAAAGAAATGCTCAAAGTGCATAGAGACGAATCATGGCAACGTAAGCTCAGGGATCTGACCCTCGAGAACACAGCCTGGCAGATGCAGAGGGCACTCCGCAATCCTAGGACTCTTATCCCGCCCTTAAGCGGGGCAGGAGGCCTGGTCTATGCGGACGTGGACAAGGCGGAACTACTCACCGAAATCGTGCAGAACCAAGGCAGGCTAAACGAACATCCTGACGAGGATGAAGAACACCGCGAGGACGTACAGGAAACAGTCATGCGCCACGAGCAGAGACAAATTCAGCCTAGATGTGACGTTCCGACCTCACCAGCTGAGGTTGCGGACATCATAAAGAGGCTGAAAAACAAAGAAAGCACCAGGAGAAGACAGAATAACACACAAAATGCTCAAAAAGCTACCGAGGAAGGCCATAACAGCAACCGTCAACATCATCAACGCGATGATGAGACTCGGACACTTCCCAGACAGGTGGAAGGAGGCTGAGGTGATAGTGATACCCAAACCGGGTAAGGATAAGACAAATCCTGCAAATTACAGGCCTATCAGCCTCCTCTCAGCTGTTAGCAAGGTGGCGGAAAGGATCATATTAAGAAGACTTAATAATGAATCAACAGAGCAGGACACAATCCCAAGCATCCAGTATGGATTCAGGGCAGGACACTCAGCAGAGCTACTACTGCTCAAGGCAGTAGAACACATCACCAAGGGATTCAACTGCGGGAAAGCGACAGTAGCGATCTTTCTAGACGTAGAAAGAGCGTTCGACAGAGTATGGCATCAGGGGCTGTACTACAAGATGATTGTAGGAGGCTACTCTCCTAGAATGATCAAGATCATCAAGAGCTACCTGACTAACAGAAGATTCCACGTGAGAGTGAAGGACAAGATATCTGGGTCTAGAATGCTTGAGGCAGGAGTCCCGCAGGGCTCAGCCCTTGGACCGGCCCTGTACTCAGTATTCACCTATGATATACCACCGATCGAAGACGTGCAGGTATCATTGTATGCTGACGATACAATGATACAATATACGCATAATAACACCGCGCGGATAAGCACTGTGCTGCAAAGAGCCACAGATGAAATAACTGACTGGATGGTCAAGTGGAAGATCAAAGTCAACGAGAGGAAAACGCAAACCATACTCCTTCAAAGAAGGAGAAAGGCTGCAGGACCACAAATAAGGATCAATAACATCAACATTCCTTGGAGCGACGAAGTCAAGTACCTCGGAGTATACCTGGACCGTGGTCTAACATGGAAAAGGCACATCCGAGCTGCTAAGGACAAAACGAAAAGAGCAATGACTATGCTAAACCCCCTGATTGGGAGGAATAGCCAAATGGCATTGAAGACAAAACTCATCATGATTAAGTCGATAGCGAGAAGTCAACTGACGTATGGATCAACAGCCTGGGGATACGCAGCGAAATCAAGCATTAAATTGCTAACGAGTACTGAGAACGTACTAATCAGGAAAGCAGTCGGCGCACCCCTTGGTTCGTCCGAAATGCTGACCTGCAACGAGACCTACAGTGGCAGCCTTTACCAGACTTTATAGTCGAAAAGGCCAGGCGCGTATTCCTAAAGGCAGAGAACCATGCTGATGAAGAATTGAGAGACGTGATTAACTATCACCCAGACGATCCAGGGACCAGGAGATGGGCCAAGTACAATAGACCTAGAAGTCTAATTGGATAAACATACAAACACGAGATGACACATTGTATCAGATATGCGCGGACCAATAACCGCAAGTGATGTCTGAGAAGCTTGATGATTAGGACTTAATAGGATTCGATCCCGGAAGTCCTTAACCGACGTGCAGCAGATGATCCCCTAGAGGGGTCCACGCACAAGTCGGCATTACCTGGATGTTTTAGTTGGTATGGTACTGCACCGATTCCAACACTACCCCTCAACCGGGGAGTGTGCATAAGAGAGCATTTTTACCAGACGACAAAAAAAAAAAGAAGACAACGAATGGAATGCGTTTAAAGATCCTTTACTGACGTAACCGACTATATCAAAATCAGCCTCTCCTATTGGTCGATCCGCATGGCCCTCCGCTCGCTTCTCGCTACGGGGGCTCAAGAAAAGGAAACTAACCAGGTGCTAACCCAATATAACCCAAGAAATACCAAAATCAAGAAAAAAACTGTTTAGAAACATAATCTTAAAAAAAAAATTAAAAAAGCAACGGGGTTCGAACCCCGTTTCCGTCCAGGTGGAACCCAACTATCTAAACCTCTACACCACGAGAGCTCTCGCGACAAATTGATTGCATCACGAAGACATATTGTAATATGAGATGGGTCGACCAATAGGAGAGGCCGATTTTGATATAGTCGGCTACGCCTGTAAAGGATCTTTAAATGCGAATGGATTCGCTCGAGTCAACGCTACCTACACTAGATGGCGGTGTGGAGACGCTTTTACCTTGATGGCAGCAAAAACAATCACTGTCGCGAGACGCTCATTAAAGATTCCCTTGTCTATGGGTTATAGTAGTAAGTCAATATTGTCTAGCCGCTGACGGCAACTAACTATCCATCGCAATTTTTATAGCGCGACTGTGATGTAAATGTGCATAATTTTCGCATAATTTTCGATGCGGCGAAACGAATCTATGTCTCTACGTTCTAGCAAAATTTCTACAACGTCTAGGTGGCGTAGCAGGCAGAGTGCTTGGTTATCATTCTTGCGCTGCGGGTTCGATTCCCGTCGGTCGCGACAGATGTTCTGTTTTAATTATTAATTTACCTTTTTTATTATTTTTGGGTTAGTTTTGGTTAGCACTTGGCTGGTTCTTGTTGATTGAGCCCCCGTAGCGAGCGGAGGGCCATGCAAACCATAATAATACCTATTATTCATTTCGCCGCATCGAAAATTACGCCTGATCTCTAGACGTTTGTGTGTTTATATTATTGAAGATAAAACGTAACGGGGGCAGAGTTGTCTCTGACGGGATATTCTAGCTAACATTTATATTATAGTTGCCGGGATAGCCAGTTATCGGCAGCGGCTAGACGTTAGTGTAGTACTACCTGCTGTTAGCCTTGCGTGAGCAATTCGTATAACAGCACGAGAGTTTAGCGACAGCAGCCGGACCCTTTCTTCCTTCCTACCTTAAATTCACTCTTCGCATGGCGCTCCGCTCGCTGCGGGCACTAAAGAAAAGGAAACTAATCAAGTGCTAACCAAAACTAACCCAACACATACCCAGAATGAAGAAAAAAACTGTTTAGAAATATTGATTCCCGTTTCGTCTTCGGTCGAGTGAACACGCGTTCTGTGACGGCTCTTTGGGCGCCATTGGCACAGGCCACTGGGCGACACGTGGCAAACGTTTAGTGACCGTTTTGCTCCTCGAGGAAGAATCGGGCATCCTAGCCAGAAAAAAATCCCCATTCACGCCGGTATTCAGGCCGGGGTGGTGGGGGGGAGGGGTGCCGAATGCCCCCGTGGGGTCATTTTTGTCTGTGCATGTACAAGATTTAGGTGTTTATGAGCGTCCAGCCAGTGGTGTTCGAACCTTAAAACAAGCTGTGCATGTAAAATTCTGCGCCTGCAGGAGTACGCATATTCGAAATATTGGAGGTACTAAAAATAGTATCACTGTCCGTCAGGGTGTAACCTGTCAGTGGTGTAATCTGGAAGGGTCGCTCCAGCTCTTGCTAATCCCGGACAGGGGTCTCAATGGGTGAATGCTGTCCAGCGAAGCCCACTCATAACAGAACGAACGATAACCTTTAAGAAAATGAAAAAAAAACCGACGGGATATGAACCCGGGTCGCCGAAGTGAAGGCTAACCATCCAGACCCCTAGATCATCTGCGAACCTACAAACAAATGATTACATCACGATATCACGAAAACATGGAAGTCAAGGGAGGAAGGAAGGGATGGAACGGTTCCGACTGCTGTCGCTAGAGTCTAATTATAAACAGCTAGCTAACGACCATTCATACTTCATACATATCACCGGTTAGTAGTGGGTATTGTGGGTAATGCATGATACAAAGAAAATTGTATCATGTGGGTAATGGTTATGTTAGTCTATTTGAATTAATTAGGTCGGAAAACGGCAGTAAGATATTGCAGGGATCAATACAAGAGTATTACTCTGTCAATACTGCGGGACTTGGACTAGGCGTTGCACGCCACAAATGATCAGATTTGTTTCTGTGACCAATCGCGTGGCAGTATTTACGACTGTTTCTATAACGCGGAGGCAACACAGATATCTTAATAAAAAATTAATGTGTAGTATATACAAACGTTGTATATGGTGTGTAGGTCACTGAGAGGCAAACAATATACGCCGCCGCGCCGGGTAAGTCGGTAAGTGCGTTCGAAACCCATATATTCTTTACTGAGTTGGATCTGCGTTGCATAGCACAGCAACATAGGGCGGTGCGTCGGGCCGCGTCAGCTAAGTATGTTTCCGCCTTTAACGTGCCCATCATGCGTTTGACAAGAGGTGTGACAAATTATTGAAAGTTCATTTTACATGCTATCAGAATTGCAATAATGAGACTGTACCCTACGAAATCGCTTGAAAGAAACAGTAGACTTTCCGTGGCAATGGTAAAAAATCGGGCAGAGCAAAATAATCTTAATATTGAGTTAGGCCATTTGGAAAAGGAAAAGAAAACCGCCATGCAAATGTTGCAAAATGATAAACAGTATTTCAAGTTGAAATATTCGAGGAGCAGCATCTATACTGATAATAACGGCTACATTTCTGACGAGGTAAGTACCTATATGCATAAGTATATAAAGTATATCAGAGTCTATACCACCAGATGTAACGGCTATTTTCGAAGTATGAGAAAAACACATAATGTAAATAGATATATTATATTGAATTAATATTAACTTTAATAAGGTCCATATATTTATACTGATCTTCTGCCCATGCGGGCCTGATAGATTCACATTGTAGTCATTTAAGTACCATTTAGTTACCAGTTTTCCTATGCGCTAAATATACTTTTAATATGGCAATAGAATAGCTATAGAAGAGTACAAATAATAATATCGAGTAGACCCACTCAGCAAAAATGGTTTGATGTTTTTGCATCAAACGCAAAGCCGCAGCACGGTAAAAAATACTTTACCTGCAGCAGCAAGCAGTCTGTGGGGAGAGATTCAAAAAGTATTCACTGATGCGCTTTCCTCGGTTATTATAAGATAACGTGACGCGAAACTACATAATCTCAGGGCGTTTGCACACTCTGTCCCTCGTAGCGGGGCCTCGGTGCAAGGCCAGTAGTATAGGTGGCCTTGCACGGTGGCCACCAGTGGCCACGAACCAGATTGATCCGGATTCGCCCCGTCGCCAATCGCTGTCGGCAAAATTGGAAATTTGTCTCCAGTGAACCTACCGTATACTTATTTATACCGTGGCTATAGTCTCTATGCAGCGACGGAATACTACATTCAATGTACCTTTTTGCACATCCATTAATTCGGTAAAAAATAAACTATCATATTAGTAAGAATTTCATATTTTAAAATATTTGCATGCCTATTTATTGCACTTGCACTTTACATTAATTGATTTCATATTAAAATGTCTATCCAACAAAGCTAAATCATCCTTGGAGCTTGGAGCCATTTCCAATATGACTGAGATGTTTCAATTAGTCAAATTCAGATTAATACCGAAAAATTAAAGTTGGGCGACTGGCCAAAAAAATACTTTGCTTGGTAGGCTGTAGTTATTCATCTTTTGAAGTGAAACTTCTTATGCGGCGACTCGATAAGTAAAGGAGAATTGACAGTGAAATTTCAAGGACGCGTCATGTTTAGAAACATTTCGTTGTCCGAGGAAGAAGGAGAGAGATAAACATTAAGGTGCGTATAAATATAGCGAGACGCGCGCGAGCCAAGCCTATTCTTTTAAATTCGTGGCTCGCGGCAACTTTTTTTGATCAGTGAGCTCAACTAAATATTTATCTATGACGCGAGCCTACCGCGAATATCCTATATCCATCAGGAGAGACGAGCACGCTACGAGCCATCGACAAATTTTTGGATTTGCCTTTCAGAATTATCGTGGTTGCATGAAGAAGTGCGACAGAATAATCCTGATTGCGTCATTAATAGAAGAAAAGAGTATAGAAAGAATAGACGACGAAGAACAAACGGCAGCTCTA
This sequence comes from Pissodes strobi, assembly GCA_016904865.1. Lineage (NCBI taxonomy): Eukaryota > Metazoa > Arthropoda > Insecta > Coleoptera > Curculionidae > Pissodes > Pissodes strobi. Next base: position 4,940 of record JAEQML010080904.1, on the reverse strand, counting down.
TTAGTTATGTACAGTGGTGCCTTATTAATTTCATCAAGTTTATTAAATAAAAAGCCAAAACCTGATGGTGGCGAATTGCGTTATTTAAAAAACGTCCAGGATCGAAAGTTCCAGCATATCAGCTGACAATACAAAAATGTTTGAATAATCTATTATCCTTCGAACCACTCCATATTCACTAACAACTATTGCGTCGTGAAGCTCGCTGCATACTAAATTTTGAACGAGCCTGCCACCGTTGTTTGAGTTCAAACATCGCTGCCACGAACACGTCCCACTAGACGCGCAAAATCCGAGGCAAATCTCTTTGAGGTCACCCCAAAAACCGACAGAAAACGGATCGCTGCAAGGCTCCCACGAGCGGCTCGTGGAAGACCAACGCCACATACACTACAGTAGTGCAGGATGTAGGTGGCGTTGGGTAGAATCGCGAGCCCCGTATAAATATGACGAACTAGGCTTATCTTATCTTATCGTATCTTATTTGTTGACCCCTTTTCACGGGGGTTGGATGGCACTGCTACGAGGCAAATTGCCAGCACACCCTTCTTCCGGTGATTAGACAGAGGCAGAGCTACCCTTCTGCTTGTGTTACACGTTAGTCCAGTTTGAAGGGCCTTGGATTCGGTGGGAACCTCCAGTAAGACTTCAGTGCTTTGTGTCGGAATGATCACAAAATGACGGCATAACCAGTCACTGTCACAATCTCCAAATACCTCACCGGTTCAGGAAGCCCCCTGCCGATGCCGTCCTGGCATGCCCCCGAATGAGATATAATGGAAACTCTGTAGGAATGTTCCACCACTTCCCGACGCCTCTCGATCACACACCAAGACTCTGGACCCCTTCTTAGCTCCCGACGCCAACACACGTGCCACTTACAAGACGGCTTGCGAGCGCGACGCGTGTTGTCTATTCAAAGGTCTCGACGGAAGTGCGAACTAGGCTTGGTGCTTGGTGTACGCGCGGAGCATGTGCGCGTTGTAGAAGTACGCGTTAAGGTGGGTGCAGACCGGCCGCGCCGCGCAAAACGGCGCAAAACCTTTTTACACGTTGCAGTTGCATAGTGTAGACATGGAATTGCGCACGAACGCGTACAAACGATTTGATCCGCGCGTGTTCGTTGTTGTTCCACCAATTATTGTCGGTACATCAAAAGAAAATCGAGGTTCGTGTGCGTTTTGGCGCGTTCAGTTCAGACGTAGTACAAGCAAACATTGCTACGGGGACGGTATATTCATTCGATATTGTATTCTGTGATTATTTATTTCTTTTAAGTTTTAAATAAAATATATTTGACAACTGGACTTATGAAAAAGTAATTCGTCTAGTAAATAGAAGATTGCTACCACTATAATTTTTTTGACTGTTTAGTAGCTTTGTAGTCCATCAGCGTCGTTTTTCTTTTTTCTTTCTTCCTCCACTGCATCACTATTCACTATTATAATAAATGCAGTGGCGGCAATTGCAATATCAGTATCGTTTACATTAATAATGATCACTCTCAAGCCACAAAATATAAATAAATATTTCAACGCGCGTAGCAGAACACTGACACAGAATAAGAAACAAACAGAATACCGACAGAAAGAGAGGGAGCGATGTTTTTATTCTGTGACACTGACAAGCAGATGCCGGCCTGGACTCACCTTTAGCTTAGCGTTAGACCAATATCTCCTGTAACACTAGAGTCTAGAGCTAGCGTTTGTTTGATTACATCCCGGCACCCGTATCCCATATCGCGCGCCATAATTCAAAATCAGACTCAAGGCATGTAATATGTACTGAATGCAGTGAAATGTATTCGCGGAAACACATGCAAGCTGCTGTATATCCACTATAATACGGGTTTTGTTAAATATATCCAGGTTTTTAGTTAGACAAAGCAAAATATATCGTAGAAAGTGCTAACAAAGTACGGGCACGTATTACAACAAGTAATAGGTATTTCACTTTTCGCATGTCCGGTCCCTCCGCTCGCTTCGTTCGCTACGGGGGCTCAAGAATAGGAAACTAACCCAAGACATACCTAAAATCAAGAAAAAACTGTTTAGAAATATGACCTTGAAAAAAACCTACGGGATTTGAACCCCGGTCGCCGAACTGAAGGCTAACCATCCAGACCACTAGACCATCACCGGACTTACAATTGACTGGTTGCATCACGAAGAGATGGAAGTCAACGGACAGTGGCGCGATGTTGGATCCGGGTGCCGGGATGTAAAGAAACAAATGCTAGCTATAGACTCTACTTCCTAACTCAGGGATAATGGTTAGCGAGGAAATTGACGCTATATATGAGCAGCTCAGCAGCTGATGAACCACGCGGTGTGCGGTGAACCGTCATAAACTAAAACCATGGCTGGTGTTAGTCCTGTCGTGTCATGGTCTAAAGCCCATCAAAAATAGTGGTATGTGGTGGTTCCAATTTTTCTGATGTTAATTTAGGACCTTCGACAAATGCTCTTCAATGGTCTTGTTAAACCTCTTAACCATGCCATCTGACTGTGAATGTAAGGTTGTAGTCCGTGTTTTATGGATGCTGAGTAAATCACAGTTTTTCTGGAATATCTTGGATTCGAAGTTGCGTCCTTAATCTGAGTGCAATTCTAACGAAATACCAAATCTGCTGAATAGGTTATTCACGAGAACCACTGCTATGGTAACAGTTTTTTGATTGGGGATCGTAAATATTTTAGGCCATTTACTGAAATAGTCAATTGTTACTAAAATGTACTTGTTACCATTATTCGTTTCTGGAAAAGGGCTCGCTACGTCAATTGCTATACGTTCAGATCATGTTTTGGGTGCGCTTGACTTGGGGCACAGGTTAAACACTGTCGGCACCACGATTTCACATCCTGGCAGTAGTTGACCCAGTAAAATCTCGCGGATCTTGTCAATTGTTTACTCCGAAATAAACACCAGACCTTCCATTATGAACTTCTTCCAAGACTTCCAATACCTTCTTCCTTGGTACCACTAACTGTGTCTTCACTACTTCTCCATCGGCGCTTTCCCAGGCTCGTTTAAGAAGTCCATTTTCAACTACCAGGGAATTCCACTGAGCTCAAAGTTTTAAAAGTAAATCCCTTAGTTGAAATATCTCTCCAGCTTGGTCTTGGTTGATGTACTTCTTTAACTTTGAAATGGCTAGTTCACTATCCTCAAGATGATCATTTTTAAGTTGCTCTGTGGTTCACTCCTGATCAACGTCAAACTTGATTTACCTAATGGGAGTGATTCCTTCTGGTTGATCTATTCTTTGGTAATGTTTGTACTTATCCTCGCATGGTCTTCTGGATGAAGCATCTGCATTATTATGCAATCTTCCTGTCCTGTGCTTAATCTTATAGTTATATTGTTCTAACTCTTCCTGACTTGACTTTCAGCTCTTAGCGTCTCTCAATGGAGATCTAGACCGCAGTTGTACTCGAGGGTCTCTCTTGAAATGCCCAGTCCTGCCACATATACGGCACTGATTTATACATTTCGGTTAATGGCTCCCGGAATCATCCAATGGCCTGAAGAACTTCGTTAACTACTTCAAAATTTCGCTCATTTCAGTTTAGTTCCCAGCAGTTCGCCGCCTTTTCTTTCTAGAAGGATACGGCCCTGATTTTTGGCTTAGGGATGTTACAGGAGGCCGCCTTGGTCTCTAGGGCTCTATCCAAATCTTCACTGCGATTATGAAATTTAGCTAGACGTAGCATCTTCTGAGTTTCTGGATCTCTGATACCATCCACGAAATATTGAGCAGCAAGTTCCTCTTGAAATTATTCTGTTGCTCCCGGGTATGCCAACTGAACGAGACGCCGTCTACCTCTGCATCAAACCCTTGCAGGCTTTCACCAGGTTTCTGATGTCGGGGCATCACTTGTGCCGGATCCAGTTGTGTTCTGTGTTGGTCTCCAAATCGTCTCTCCAGGGCAGATAAGGATGTCTTTATTTTCCCTGTTGGCTGATGGGAATGGTCTGTAGTGGTTTCAGGGCAGATCCATGAAGCACTACCACTAGTGTTGTAGCTATTTCTTCGTTATTCTAATCATTGCAACAGCAGCGGCGTCAAATTGTCTTTTGTACATTGTCCAGAATATTCAACCGTCATAAATTAAAAGTTTAATATTCTGTCCTATGGCGAATATCCTCTCAATGAGTCCTTAATTTTTTAGTCTCGTAACTTCCGCTTGTAGTTTCCCTATTTCTTTCTTTTATCATATTGCACTTGTATTTTTTCTGAATCCGATCCTGTTCTGTTTGTCTTTTATCATAGATAAATATTAAGTCTTTTATCTTCTTGGTCTGGTAACATTTTCTGAAGCCGGTCCTGTTCTGTTTGCCTTTTATCTTCTTGGCCTTGTAAAATTTTCTGAGGCCAGGCCTGCTCTGCTTGCCTTTTCCGTTAATCCTCTTCCGGATCCCCTTGCCCCTCAGCAATTAGGTTTTCTATGAAATTATTTGCTTAATTTCTACCATTTCTTGTCTTGTCTTGAGCACAGAATGTCCTGACTATTTCAAAATAAAATGTTATAAAAGGTTCACAGAATCCACCGGTCAAAACGCCCTTGTTGACGTACTTGTAGCCACTTCTATACTAAGAGAACACCTCACAATTCTACTTCTGACACCAAATGTTACGTTTTTCCGTTTATTCTGACAAAAGCTCAAGTTATATTATTTTGAAATATATATTTCGTATCACTCTATACAATTAAACACACTCAATTACTCTTCTAATTTTACAACTAATAGATAGATCTTTACAATTCAACAGCCAATGATTAACTAACTGCAACACCCGTTCTGCGCGCTATTTATATTCAGTCGAATATATATTGGGACTATTCCGGGAGCGACCGCGATCCGCTTTTCTAATAATAGAGGCTTGAAGTTATAGACTAACGGCTCATGACAGTTTTTTCGGCATGATCGTTTACCGT
>JAEQML010080903.1:0-11418 GCA_016904865.1 Pissodes strobi | reverse complement strand
CTTAATAACATATACTTATTAACAGTAAAAAATATAACGCCTTGGAATAACACGAAATTTAGGCGAAAGTACCTTAGTTCAGAGTTTAGTTTTCAAATATTTGCTATAGCTTCTATATATTATAGGTACAACCCATAAATTTTTCTGAAAATCGTTTGCATGGTTTAGTGTGTCCGTAGGAGAGGGTTTATAATCCCAACTTCTATTAATTAGTCTGCGTTTTATTCTTTCAAACACATAATTTTAAAGCAAATTATAAATTTATTTCTGCATTTGTGTTGAAAATGTGCCACGCCATGCAATAGGTACTTTGTACTTTATCTAAAATTTAAACAATTTTATTTTATTTCTACATCTAAATCTCCAAACAGTGAGAATACCTATCCTTACAAAAGTAGGAACCTTTTAATGGGTGAGATGCTTCAAATTTTTAACACTTTTAAATTAGTCTAAGTTTTAAAGTTGATGGCAAATTTTTCGATATCTATTATTTGTAAAATATATTATTGACATCAAGCAACTTCAAAGGCTTTTGAGAAGCATTTCAATATAGCTACACTGCTATGCAGCACATTGCAAAAACTTAAACATTCATGGTTTTTAAATTTCGGTTTTAGAGCATCCTCGGATTGAAAAAATATAAATATGCTAAATAATATTTTGAAAGTCATATTAAATACTATAGATGGCATTACTTCGGATCATAATTAAAACTTTGCTTTAGCAAAGAAGCATATTTGAAGGATTAATTTATTTGATGAATACAAATTATAGTGTTTACTAAAATTCAAGATCAATTTGTTTTGCTAAAATCCTATCATGACTTCTAAAGTATCATAATAAGCTAGAATATGTGATATTTACATCGTAAGGTCCATATGTCATCATCAGTGCGGTTGAACATATTCTTTATAAACGCTTTGATTTGTGCTACACAATTTCCATTATGGATATCCGACAACTTATGGTCATATTTAGTAATGAGATCTTTGAGAATTTTACTAACTTCAGCCGTATAATACTTATTAGACAAGTTTAAAGCATAACAATTTTGAATAATAATTATTACACTAAAGACAAGTAGTGGTTTGAACATATTTCGGATATTTACTGGTTACGCTAAAACCTAGGCATATTTGTAATAAAATTGTTTTATATCAGCTTGTAGTTTGAATATACAGGGTGTCCCATAATTAATGGTACACAGTAAAGCTGCAGATTATTTGGGTAAAAATATTGAGATTTGGCCAAACTTAGCTTAGTTCAAAAGTTGATAATAACAGAGATACAGGGTGTTCAAATTAAAATTTTATTTTCGATTTTCCTTAATTTATTGTTGAATAAATATTTTTGCATACAATTTTGTAATTGGGGGTTTTTTGAGGCGACGAATTTGAATTTTTTGATAATTTAATTGTGGATTGTAGAGGGCGCTCTCAGCGGCCCTCTAATTACATAATAACTAATGTAACTTTTTGCACCATAGTGGATTTGCGTTTTTATTGAAAATATCACTTTTCCAATCATTTTTACCCAAAAAAGGTATACCTTGTAAATGTGGCTGCGAGCAACTGTTTTCCAGTTTTTTGTATTTAAAGTGTCCAGTGCGCTTTGTAAAATGTTGTTCAGGATTAGGCAAAAGTCTGGGAACGGCTAATTATCTCCGAGACAACAGGTGTAATTGTAACCAAGTTTGATACTTAGGGGTTATTACACCTGGCGAGTTTAAAAATCGTATTTGCGTTTTTGTCAGATTTTCCTATTTCCTTGAGCGTGGGAAAACTTTGGCTTTTTAAATGAAACACCCTATAAAGTTTTTAATTTTTTAATTCTTTGTCAAATTCTAATCATTTTCAGGTATAAAGTCCTATATCTTTCTTCAACTGTTTTTGAAATATTGACAGTTGAAAATAGATTTTTATACATATTTGACAGGCTGTCACAAAAAGTCTAGTCTACTAGGAAATTAAACGGCACTAATGAAAATACATATATTTTAAATAACATAAATAATTACATAAAAACAAACCTATCAATTCCAAAAAAAAGAGATCTGTTTTTGATAATAATTGCTCAAAGTGGTTGCCGTTAACTTCAATGCATTTATTTCCCCGCTTATTGAAGGACCGCCTGATTTTAAATAAAAAGTGACCGTTTTGAATCGATTCCGCCGCATTCAGAATTCTTTGCCATAGTTGTTGCCCAGTATTGGTCGCCCCTTTATAAACAAGTGATTTCATGTATCCCCATACACCAAAATCAAGGGGGTTGAAATCGGGACTTCGAACAGGCCAAGGCGTTTGACTTCCACGACCAATCCAGCGGTTAGGAAATGTAGTATTTAAGTAATCTCTGACAATTCTGGAAAAGTGTGCTGGGGAACCATCTTGCATGAAAAACATATTTCTTCTTAGCTCTATCGGAAGATCATCCATACAGTCTGGCAGCTGATTTTGCAGAAAATTAAGATAGAGTTGTCCATTTAAATTATGTGGTAGCTCGATAGGAACCAAGATGTAATTGTCAATAAGTCCACACCAAACATTTATTTTAAATTCATGTTGAAAATGGGGTTCGGTTACTACGTGGGGATTTTCTAAATCCCACACATGGTTATTTCTAAAATTGAAGATGCCGGTTCGTGTGAAAGTTGCTTCATCGCTGAATAAAAATTTATTCAAAAACATTGGGTCGGCGTTTTGCTGGGTACGACAGAATTGTGCAAATTCCAATCTGGCTGGAAGATCAACGGCCAACAAATTCTGATCAGGTGTAAAGTGGTATGGATAGAGACCTTCTTTGTTAAAAATTCTATACTGGGAGTATCAGCAGCCATACGTCGTGTGCTAATTTCCGGGTTTTCAGCTACGCGAACTAGTATTTCCTCTTCCTGCTCGGGTGTAATATTCTTAGGTCGTCCCCCATCATTACGTTTGGGACCAACGGATCCCGTTTCGCCCAGTCTGTCGTAAAGGTTTCTAAACATTTTAAAATCTGGCTGTCTTCGATTTGGATAAATTTCCAAATATCGCCGATGTGCTCTGCGTCCGTTAAAATTTTCTTGTCCATACAAGCATACCATGTCTCGCATTTCTTCGTTAGAAAACAAGTTACGTTGTGACATTTTTAACTTAACTTTTAATAACAGTTTCTTCAAAAACTCTAAAATCACCCACAATTTTAACCTATCCCAAGAAAGTGTGACAGAATAAGGTTTCAAAGCGCTTTCATTGTAATTGTTTTTTTCATCAAAGCCTATTTTGAAAAATTGCACATTCAAACCAAAATCTAAACGAATGCATTAGAAAATGTTAATGCAAAAATCTCGAAAACAGCTGCTCAGAGCGATATTTACAAGGTATACCTTTTTTACGTAAAACTGATGAGAAAAGTGATATCTTTAATAAAATCGTAAATACACTAAGGCACAAAAAAGCTACATTAGTTTCTATGAAATCAGAGTGCCGCAGAGAGCGCCCTCTACAATATACAATAAAACTATCAAAAAATTCAAATTCCTCGTCTCAAACAACCCCTAATCACAAAATTGCATGCAAAAATAATGGTTCAAAAATAAGTTAATTAGGAAAATCGAAAATAAAATTTTAATTTGGACACCCTGTATCTCGGTTATTATCAACTTTTGAACTATGCTAAGTTTGGCCAAATCTCAATATTTTTACCCAAAGAATCGGCAGTTTTATTGTGTACCATTAATTATGGGACACCCTGTATATAGCGTTTATTAGAGGTCTTGAATCCACGTATAATTTTGGCTGCAAGTTTAATATTTACTAATGTAACACAAAAGAAACGCTTGATTATGTCAATGTATTTGCCGAAATGCTTTTGATGACTCAAGGGCGGATAAGAAACGATCGAAAAAGATGCGATAAGCAGTTTTTCAGGACGGATTAATTTTAAAGTTAAGGTAGTCTTACGGAGATCGCTGTGTATTTCACACTCATATACCTTAATAATTATTTTAAAAGTGGTGATTTGTATTATTATTGTCGTTTACAAAGCAGCGGTGGGATAATACTCATACTCGTCGGAAGAGTATGAGACCTAATTGACATTGAAACTTAATGTGTGTTTTTGTGTAAGTAATGGGGAGTCGACACAGCTCACGTAGTTCTACGACTTCCAGCAATTCCTCATCAAATAGTAATTGTGGCCGTTCTAGGCGGAAACAAAGGCGACATAGTAAAACTATAAGTAGATCAAATAATTCTAGAAGAGTAGAGATAGATCAATGCAGCTATACGCCACCCGACACTGGAATGTCCATGCGTCGAATAAGAAATGTAGATGCTACGTCTCATGGATCTCATGATCAGGGAACACGTGCTCTTGAGACCGTTTTTGTTACTGTGCAACGCTCTAACTTGGAAGAAGGGCAAAATACGATTACTCAAAATACGTCGAGTTCTGATCAGCAAACAAGAAGTACCTATGACGTGGGCGTCACACGTGTTACTAGTCCCCGCCAATTGAATCTTAATGTCATAGAACAGGCTGCAGACGTGAACGTCACGCAAAGTAGTAGTTCTATGGCTAAAAGCAGGCGGGAAATTGAATCACAAGAACGGATAAGAGAACTGAATGACTTGGTGAACCAATTGTTACAAAATGAGAGTACACAGACAGTAACACGAGTATTAATCAGACCGGACTCTATACTAGAATTTGATCCGGAAACGCCAGGGGAAAATTGTGCTAAGTGGTTGGACAAAATAGAGCAACTGACACTGATAAACCATTGGGATGAAAAAACGATAATATGCCATATACAGGGTTGACAAAAATTTGGTATAATAATTTGGACAATTATAGACACTATTGACACCAGCATTCCCGTATCATCATAATTTTCTTACGGCACTTAAAAAGATGATACACCGACACATAATGCCATAAATATTGAGACTGTTTTGCCGAAGATCTTGTTAGGACACATAAAAGAAACAGAAATGGCCATTCACCTAAAGGGCGATCAACCTGTGACGTACAGGCCTTATTGTCTTTCATTTAAAGACAGAGAAAAAGTGCGGGAAATTGTGAAGGGCGTATTAGCAGCTGATTTCATTCAGGAATCCAACTCACCCTATGCAGGTCCGATTGTTCCGTGAAGAAAAAAAAAATGGGGAGACGTGAATGTGTGTAGATTTCCGAATGTTAAATGCGAAAACTGTAAGATATTGCTATCCTCTACCCAGAAAAGGCTGCAAATTTTCGCTACATTGGATATGGCTAGTGGATATCACCAAATACCTATGGCAGAAGGTTCAAAAACAAAACAGCCTTTGTCAGAATGCCGTTTGGGCTGGTGAACGCACCTGCTCTTTTCCAAAGAACAATCAACAAGATTTTGGGGTCCATGGGGTTTACAACAGCGATAGCCTATATGGATGATGTCCTCATGCCATCGACAAGCTTTGTGTCAGGACTCATAGCTCTGGCTGATGTACCTACTTGAAACGTTTCGCAACAAGGGGGCTACTTTGAACTAAGCGAAGAGTAATTTTTTTCAGACAAACATTAATTATCTTGGCCAATGGGCTTAGTGCTGCTGGTATACGTCCTGGCACTGCAAAAAATAGCAGCCGTTGAAGCATTTCCGACACCAAAAAATGTGCATCAAATTCGCCAATTCATCGGTTTGTGCAGTTATTTTCGTAAGTACGTGAAGGGCTTTGCTCAGATAGCAAGACCACTAACTTTTCTTACTAAGAAGGGCATTGTGTTTGAACTAAAATTCAAGGTAGCGACAGATTGCAGTGCCTTACGAACAGCAATGCTGAAGCGTGACTTAATTCCTAGAATTCGGCGATGGTGGTTAGCGATACAAGAATTCGACTTTACCGTTGAGGATCGTCCAGGAACGAGGATGAATCACGTGGATGCGCTAAGTAGAAACCCTACTGACAGTCAGCCTGCAGAAAAGACCACTGAAATGTTGCAAGTGGACATAACCAGAGAGGACTGGATTCTAGCTGTACAAATTGAAGGCAATGCTCTGATTCAGGTGTTGGAACGGAAACCAATCAGTAACGAAGATAAACAAGTCCATGCTGATTTTGTCCTTAAGAACAATAAGCTATACCAGAAAACGTCCGAAGGCTTAAAGTGGTATGTTCATAAGGCAGCCAGGCATGTTGTCACAATGTATCACCATGACAACATGGGTCATTTCGCAGTGGATAAAACTTTGAAGAACATCAGTGGCAGCTATTGATTTCCTAGAATGAAGAAGTATGTAAATCGTAATATCAAAGCTTGTTTAGCTTGTTCATACAATAACGTACCATCAAGAAAATTAGAAGGTTCTCTTCATTCCACAGAGAAAATTGCCAAACCAATGGACACCCTTCACATCGATCACCTTGGGCCTTTTGTAAAAAGCACAAAAGGAAACTGTTAACGGATTATGGCCGTCCATGCGTTTACAAAATTGCTGATGACAAAGCCTGTGAAGATAACTAAAACGACACTGGTTGTAAATTTCCTACGAGGAATTTTCCAAATGTTCGGGGTCCCCCGACGCATCATCTGTGACAGAGGTATGAGCTTTACCAGCCGTCCTTTTGTCCAGTTTACAAAAGAGTTGGGAAAATGCGATAGATACTCCATGGGCAAATGGCCAAGTTGAGCATTACAATAGAACCATATTAAGTGCCATTTCCACTATACTTGATGATGAACAGAAATTGGATGCTTCAATACCGTCAATCGTGTTTAGCTTAAATTGTGTTCAGAGTAGTAATACTGGAAAAAGTGCATATGAGTTACTATAGGGATACAAACCAACGGGAATTAATGACTCATTTTTAAATTTAGCTGTGGCTGACGACGTGGCAGCTCAAGCCATTACGGTGGTTAGAGACGAATCACAATTACGCATCAAGGAGGCACAAGTAAAGCAAAAGGCCTAGTTTAACGCAGAACGAAAGAAAAGCAGAAATTACAATTTAAGTGGCGTCCAGACCTGTGACAAGACCACGTATCGTGACACCGTCGCGAACCTCGTCACGTATAGTCTGGACGGTACTCCGTAACCGCAACGCGTGACATCGTCGCGTTTACCTCGTGTCATCACTGCGTTCCATGTTCTGTCGGTCTTTTGGCGTCGCATCAAAGGGATGCTACGCCGCTTGGTTCGACAAATCTGGACGGGACCGCGTATCATCAGAACGTTTTGCATATTTAATTGAATTTTAACCAGTCTAGCGGCTATTTTTGTTTCGAATTAGTATTTGCTTTTTTAATATCAAGATGGAATGTGGACAGGAGACAACGTTAACATTTATAGAAATACGCAATAAATGATCTATAACTATGTACGCTGCTGCTGCAACGTCCATGATGACCGTTTTTATTTAAATGAGCGGAACGCTGTGAACGGGACTATGATGCGCGACGATGACACGCGGGGATGACAGGCGACGATGACACGCATCGAAGTTCGCCTGGTCGTGAAAATGTTCGTGACGCAGTCACGTCACGGGGTTTTGTCACAAGTCTGGACGCACCTTTACGAAAGATGAATTTCGTTAATGACGGATGGAGCAAAAAGTTATTGCCGAAATACAGTGAGCCCTACGTTGTAAAAGAAATTTTACCTAACGGTAGGTATGTTGTCGCAGATTTACCTGGGTCACGAAGGAGCTCTAAAAAGTATCATGGTGTCAGATGAGATGAAACCGTTTACCCTTGTTTTTACGAGTAGTAGTGATACGGAAAGTGATGGCGATGAAAAAGTATCATCGTGGTGATTTTTTGGTTGATTTCAGAATTTGTTTAAGTGATGGTCATATGTGCTAGATGTTGGAATAAAATGCGCAGCATTCTACACATCTCTGATTTGTCTTCAAATTGGAACTGGATAAACTCTTATGATGTGTGGCATATTTCAGAGTGAAGGTCCGGTAGATATTTCCGGGACGGAAATTTTGGAGCATGGCCGAATGTAACACAAAAAGAAACGTCTGATTATGTCGATGTATTCCTCGAAATGGTTTTGATGACTCCGCAGCAAGGGCGGATAAGAAACGATCGAAAAAGGTGCGATAAGCAATTTTACAAGTTAAGGTAGTTTTATGGCGATCGCTGTGTATTTAACACTAATATACGTTAATTATTTTGAATGTAGTTTTTTTATTATTTTTGTTGTTTACACTATGCAGTTAAATAAATTCATCTCCTAAATGTGGAGGGGGAAATTATTTCACAAATATGGGAGGAGGGTAATTTATATATAACTATTCTCCAGTCTAATTTATTAAAATATTTTACCAAATTCCATTCAAATATTGAAAAGGTTTCATGGCTAAAGTCTTATGATTGTGCTGTTCTACCAGATCAATTTTGTTATTACTTGGATTCATAACAATGAGTTTAAATCTAACTCAATCATGGTACACAATGCGCGTCGCGTCGAGATTAGATTGTCAGCATCATCAGAAGTGATTATTACAACCAAGGCCGGATACCATATGCTACCTAGGCTGCAGTCTATGGGCCCGCACCACTAAGACGGCCGGCCGGCACAACAAAGGGTCCCGCACCACAGTACTACTACTGTCGAGGTTAAAAATGGACAATTGATTTTAAGTCAACTTTTAACATCAGGTTTTGTGTTTTAGGAAATAAATAGTATAAAACTTTGGTAATCCTAATCATCATTCATCATTTGCATTTGATTTAACTTAATGTGGTTTTACCAGCCTATACACGAAAATCTATATCAGATACGAAAAGTTCGCGAACCATGTAAGGGTGAAAATGCTGAGAATATATCCACCATTTAGGACCCAATTTGCACCATTTTACACCCCCATTACTTACTTGATTTATGTTCTCGTTATCGAGAAATTTCGATTTATCTTTCTGGTTCGCCAACAGCAAAAAAATATAAACAATTATTTGTGGCTTAACATATGATCATCTGAGTATCAAGATTTGGACTTGTCACGAGCCGTTACTTAAATCAGTGTTATTGCTTCTCTTAAAAGTATATTGGCTTTGATTAAATGACTTTCTCTTGAATGCGCTGGAAAACATCGAATTAATTAAATCGTCCAATAATTTGTCGAACTCTGTAAAGCCATTTTTCAATTGTACATCGACAATACATATTTATCTACTTCGAAAACGTAAAAACAATGTGGCGATTAGGTGACATGTAGCGACGTCACAGAATAGTTGGCTATTCTGTGGCGACGTTGTAAATATCCCAATTTAGCTGTAAAATGGCAAAGCGTATGGCTTGGTATATAGTGTAAAGTCCTCATGAACTCTAATATGAATGTTCTTGTAGATACGTTATGTGGAGGATTCATGTTTATCAGACAAATTGTTGCCTATATTACTTCACTTCAGTTTTATGCATTTTAACAGACGAGTAATTATGATATTATTCTTCTCACCTTGTCAAATTCAATTCAAAACATGACAAAGTGCACGACCTTTTCACTGCTTTAATTGCATTTACTAACCATTTTCATTTTTAGACTTTTCGTTCTTGACAATGGGGCAGATGTGTTCCTCGAAACGTCGAGGGTTTTTTAGCTTCGTTGGAGTCACTTAACAGCACTTGTGCTATTTACAACTTGGGGCCAGAGCCGAATCGGCCTACAACTGAAGTGGAATAATAGACAACAATTTATCTGTTAAAGATCAATGTTCGCTAAATAAAATATGAAATATAATACCTATAGCTTAGACAAATATACGATCAACTTAAAGCTGAAAAATTGTTACTACTGGTTTTAATGGTATTTAAGTTATAATAAACTGATTTCTCGTACATTACTATACTAAAACCACAGGAATTAATGTGAGTTACATGCACAAGAAGTGGCTAAATCATATAGATTGCCCTGGCAAAATACCAGAAAACAGAACATTCACAGAAATGGGTGAATAAGATCTTGAACCTAATATGCGCACGATAATAAACATAAAAAATCTGCTATAAAGTATGACTGTTACAAATAATAACATAACAAACTTACTGACCAAAAAAACTTTAACTTTCGAAAATTTTATATTAAAAAAATTATGTAGAAACTTTCCTTAACCCTTAACCCGCAATATCTAAGTAATTTTATAGGTTATTAGTAATACGTGTCTCTCAGTCACTGAATATACAAAATGGATAAAAAATTACTTAGCGAAGGTAAAAATGTTTTATTTTTAAAGTAATAAGTGAGTAATAGACAAAATGATTACAAAATATTAAATCATAAAACCTCACAATAGCTGTTACACAAGTTTTTTGAGCACTAAAGAGAAATAGGCTTGCTACACTGAATAGGTACATTTGAATGCAGTAATTCTATTTAGCGTGTAGGGACAGGTTCTACACTTCTTTCTCTTTTCCAGTTTATCACTTTTTCGGGCTGGTGGATTTTCAGCGACCTGAATTTGCTCGTTCAAGATATTTTGAATCAGTATCTTTAGATCTTAGCGAATATTCGGCATTTGCAATCTACGTGCCAAATGAGGACATAAGTTTCATTTCAATTTCATTTTCTACAAACTTGAAACGAGTTATTGTCGGCAAGTCTTTGAAGCACAAGTAAAGAATGTAGCTATTTGCTGCTGAAATATTAACTAACATATACAACACTGCCAAAGGCCATTGCCGACTTCTTGTATTTGAAGAGTAGTTTGCACATTTTTGGCCCATTGACTCCACCCCTCCTTTAGTGGAGTTGTAAAAGCAAACAATTTCTGGTTTATTTTTTTTCCTCATCGAAATTTTTCTCATGGTGCATACTTGAGATAAGTAGGACTAAATTATTTTGTTGGGGAACATAACTGAGTAATGTTATATTGTCACTAAATCCCTAAAGTGAAGACCCGATCTCTCGATTTCTATTAGGTAAAAAGTCTATAGGAATTTAATTTTTATTTTTTCTAAGTGTTACTACTAATGTGAGTTTTCTTTTCTGGAGTTCCTTGACTAGTCCAACAGAAGAAAATCAATTGCCAGCAGTAATGTTTCTGTTACTTCCTACAATTGGTGAAATCAATCTAGGTATAGATTGTATAGGAATCGAGGTTATTTTTTCGTCTTCAGTTAGTCCTTTACTATCAGATCCTTTTCCGAAGTAGATATAAGCTTTGTAAAAATAACTGGTGCGTGCATCGGGTAGAGTTAGTACTTTGATTCCGTATTTGTTGGGTTTTGCAGGCGTATAAACAAGAAACTTGCACCTGCTTCGAAAAGGAATGAGCATTTTATCAATGTAACCAAATTCACTCAAAGAATATAATATTTGATAATGACTTAAAAAACGTTCGAATATTCCCAAAATTGCGGCTGCTGGATCCGACTTTCTCCTTTCTTCTCTTGTGTTGGGGTTGTATAAATACCAATTTGCGTAGGTATTACACAGAGGGGCGAACAGT
>MU197043.1:357-11418 GCA_016904865.1 Pissodes strobi | reverse complement strand
ATTTAGTATAAAAGCGAGTTAGGTACAGTTTTAAATTTAGTTTTAATTATCTCCTGATGATGCTAACATGGTTAGCGAAACGCGCGTCGAGTGCAATAATTCTGTTTCGGTATTGTGGATAAAACTCCGTTTTAGTAATATTATATTATTATAGATAAAAATAAAGTCAATAGAAACATAGCAAGATACAAAATAAAA
Organism: Pissodes strobi; assembly: GCA_016904865.1. NCBI lineage: Eukaryota > Metazoa > Arthropoda > Insecta > Coleoptera > Curculionidae > Pissodes > Pissodes strobi. The sequence goes on along the minus strand of MU197043.1, from coordinate 11,220 downwards.
TCAACGTAATCTATGAATCTTTTTCTTCGTTGAAGCCATTATTGCTATTTTTGCCATGAAATAAGCGATAATGTGACAAAATGTTGATTGTACTAACATTCGGAAAAACTGGCTTCATATTTCCGTTAGAAAAAATAATGATACGATTTTATAGAAAAAAAAACATAATTTTATAATATGCCAGCAGATATATTAACAATTTTATAATTTATATTACAGGTGGCTGAATTAAAATATGCCGCAAACGTGGAAAGGGATTATCAGGTTGACATTCCCAGCCCCATAGAAGAACTTTCCGAAGTCAGCAGCGACGTTTAAATATGATTTTATATACTTTTCTTATAAGAATGTATTTATAAATTTAGTTTTATAGATAAGTATATAATATAACGATATATTTTTAAGTCACTCTCGACTAGGTATCTAGCAATCTGAACTTTAGAATATTTTTGTATCACTATGCACTGACTGTATACATAATATTTTTCTAATAAAGATCGATAATAACAGTAGTTGGGTTAGTTAACTATAAATACGCACAAATGTTAAGGAACATTCAGTGGTGGATCTAAGGTGACGCAGACGACGCACTCGGCGTCGGGCCCCCAAAGCTCATATCATAAAAACAAATAAAAATTAACCGATATATTCAAGATAAAAAAAAAAGTCGCGTGCAACACAGTACACGTGTTAGAAATATTTCTTTACCAAAATTAGCTTAATAACATTAACCTACGGATCCAAATACGCTGCGAATATATAAGAGAAAATATTTTATAGTGTAAAACGGGTAGGTGTCCTCTAGAAGTCCGATTCAATCGCGAAGAATGACGTGAATTGCGTTAGATTTGACGGTCGGACTACTCCTAATACTATCGCTGTCTCTTTCGCTTCCTATTTGGTAAAGGCGAGTCCAAAGAGAGACAGAAAGATAAAAAGCGTACTTGGATACAGAAATACCGAAATCCAATATCCAATGCTAGACTGGAGCGCAGTGTTGTTCCTAGCAGGTGCATAATCGTGCCAAAAGTGGCACACTTTATAATTAAAACGCACCATGGCATGCCAGTGACGAAAGTGGCACGATTTGATGTATTTTTATCTAATGTGTGCTAATGCATGTAATGTTTTTAAACATATTTTTCATAATCATTAAATATATTTAAAAATACCATAAATGCTTATAACTATTTATAATTCCCTATTCTTAGGTTGTATGAATCTTTGGAAACATATCTGCTCCTTTTCGTCTACACTGAAAAAAATTTTAAGAAGAAAGACAAATACATGAGTTATTTGCTAGATTTTTATTAATACGAAATAATTATTAGTCACATTAAATAAAGTTTGTTCACTTTAAACTCAACAGCATATTTGAAGTTTTTCCTGTATTTGTTTGAGTGGCTTTTCCTTTAAATCAAACAAAAAATATTCATTCTACCAGAATAGAAATTTGGCTTGCGGAGTGAAACAACGTAATATTTATCTCAAATAAATATGTTTTTAAATATCGTCTTTACCTAAGATGAAAGACAAACAAATCAGTTATTTGGTCGATTTCATTTGGTATCAAATAAATTTTTATTCGACTTAAATACAATTTGTATTTGCAGTTTTTGCTGAATTTTTTTAGGTCATATTTCATTTGAATCGAACAATTCTTATTGGTTCTAAAATAATAAAACTTAGGTTTGCGGTGCTAAACAACGATTTATTTGTCTCAAACAAATGTATTTTTAAATACCGCGGTTTGAAATATACGTCAGCGAATTTACGAGTCGCGATACCTGCCGAACGGCCAAAGCGTCCCAGTCTTCCAGTCCTAGCGTTGCGTTCGTTTTGCGAGCATGTTTATTGTTCTTGGAGTGGAAAAGTTTAATAAAAATGGAAGTCCAGAACTGGCTAACGCTGAATAAGATCGATCATTTGTGGCCAGTATTTGAAGATAAGCTCTATTGCATATTATGTTGTGTATTTTAATAAAATAACTGCATATATCGAGCCAATTCGAGTCTCTTATTATGCTTACATCATTTAAAATAGTGTCTACGAGTATATTGTATATATGAACAATATTTTAGTAGGAAAGTATTACCACCGTCTATAGATATTCTAATAAGTCCGCTCACTCCAGCATGCCGTGGAAAATACTGCCGTTGACCTTGAATACACTCGGCCACTGTACAGTAAACGAATGGGTGCAGCTACGGTGTACGATTAATATGAACTGCCGCTCGATTATTTTTATACGGGGAGCGTTCTATTAGGAATAAATGATATGAATATGATTACGTATTAATGTTTGGATTATTTATTTGTTATGAACAACTATTGACATTCTCTGTCTCATTTATAGCTCATTAATGATACTACCTTGTAATAGTTACTTAGTATTATAATAAATAAGTAAATAATAAACGAAATATTATCTACGATATGGATAAAAATACCAGTAGGTACAACTTGTATTGTTTAATTACGAACACAAGTTACACAAGAAAAATATAACAGGAACATAGCGACAATGGAATAATTTTAACCTGATATTTTCGGCTGTCGATAGGTATCGATATTTTATTACATTTTGTTATTAATATGACAAATGCGTAGTCACAGTGGATGTCGTCTTTAAAAAAAAATGAAAACACCAACTAACCTGTGCCACACCCATAACTTAACCCAAGCATTAAAAGTGTTTTCCATCTAGGGTTTTTTTATTCATAATTAGTGGTTAAAACAGCGATCAAACTCACTTATACTCATATATAACTCAACTTATATACATAATTTGGGCGAAGGTAAATATTAGAAATCCACAAATTTTACGCTATTTTGATATTCTTTGGATTCATGAAAGTTATTTTTCAAAGCCATGCATGTAACGACACGTTTTGGAATTTTCGTCTCGCAAGAGAGATAAAGCATATGACTCTCTCTCTCCCACTTTCTCTTTTATGGAATCGGTAAAGAATTAATCAATTTTTATGAGACGAAGTGAAACTAACCGAAAGTTGATTGGACGACTAACCCAAATCTATTAAAATTGATTATGACGCATCGGAGCTGCTTCAAATGACTAAAACGAGTTGAGACTAAGTGAAACTAATCGAAAGCTGATTCGACGACTCACCCAAACTAACCAAATCTTAGATTATAACATATCGGAACCGGTTCAAATGATTAAAATAAGTGAGATTAAGTGAAACTAACCGAAAGTTGATTCGACGACTAGCCCAAACTAACCAAATCTATTAAAATTGATTATAACGTATCGGAACCGACTCAAATGACTAAAATAAGATGAGACTAAGTGAAACTAACCGAAAGTTCATTACACGACTAACTAAAACTAACCATCTAACCAAATGTATTTAAATTGATTATTATCGTATCGGAACCGATTCAGATGTCTAAAATAAGTTGAGATTAAGTGAAACTAACCGGAAGTTGATTCGATGACTAACCCAAAATAACCAAATCTATTAAAATGGATTATAACGATCGGAACCGACTCAAATGACTAGAATAAGTTGAGACAAAGTGAAACTAACTGAAAGTTGATTCGGCGACTAACCCAAACTAACCAGATCTAATAAAATTGGTTAGAGCATATCGAAACCTGATCAAATGACTAAAATAAGTTGAGACAAAGTAACCGAATGTTGATTAGGCGACTAACTAAATGTATTAAAATTGATTATAACGTATCGAAAGTTCAAATGTCTATAATAAGACGAGACTAAGTGAAACTAACTGAAAGTTGATTCGGCGACTAACCCAAAGTAACCAAATCTATTAAAATTGGTTATAGCGTATCGGAACCGCATCAAATGACTAAAATAAGTTGAGACTAACCCAAACTAACCAAATCTATTAAAATTGATTATAACGTATCGGAACCGACTCAAATGACTAAAATAAGTTGAGACTAAGTGAAACTAACTGAAATTTGATTAGACGACTAACCAAAACTAACCAAATCCATTAAAATTGATTATAATCTACCGGAACCGGCTCAAAAAAGTAAAATAAGTTGAGACTCGCTAACGAAGTAGTCACTTCTATCACGTATACTGTGCTACTCGTGACTTTTTTTTAATAAAAAATCATTAAAAAGTTGTGTACAAATCTGCTGTAATTGCTACCACTTTTCTCTGCCGACTTTCAATGTATTGTTTTGTTTTTATTGAAATAACGCAGACGGCGCATGAGAGGTTTGTAGACAATGCTGTGTTGTCAGATTTATTCTTTAATTCTATATGGTTTTAAATTAAAATGGTACATTTCTCAGTTTGACAATTTTATGTTAGTCAATAGTTGTGTTGTGCTGAATTTAAAATATATATATCTATATAATATCTATTATTCCTGAAATTATTATTTTATATAACTTATTAAAGCGAGGCAAAGCGATAGTGATATTAAGCTGATAAGAATTGATATTATTCATTGCTCTATATAAGGTCGAAAAGGGGATTTGAGGAGCATGATTATTTCCCATACAGCACGTCCAATTCAAATTACGTCTCTACAAGATATACACGTGAGAAACAAAATATGTTATGATGAACTAATTGTTGATCTATTACTGACGTACACATATGAGATACACCTATGTTTATGTTGATAGAATTATGTGATATAATGTTTAATATTTGTATACCGTATGCACTTAAGATTCTAAACATTTTTATATAACGTAAAGAAGGATCATTAGAATGTTCAAATTTGACGTCCGTACATGATGCCTACAAGGTTTAAGTCATATGTATGTGTGATGCTTTATGCAATATTTGTACCTACTGCATACACCACGTAAAAGTGCGATATACACACATGATACAAAGAACTATATATACACTCTTTAGTTGTGTCTTGTCGTATCTACATTCTACCATTCAAAAAGCACGGCACAGTGCGCGCGCAAGCGTCAGCGTGAGCATACCGGGCATGTGTATCTCATGTGTATCCTCTTTCCTCTATAAAAGTAAAAACGATTATACAGGAGAGGATTGCTCAGTTCCTACGATTCTTCAGCCTAGCCGACGTATTTCTTAGCTCTAATTTGACGTCACCATCAGTTCACTTTCAAACGCAGACCATTTGAAATGTACAGCAATATTGAAGGTTTTTGATCTAAGAGGCGGCAATATATGGTCTTTTTTAAATTCTACGCTGTTAGGTGTTTAAAATAAGGTATTAAAACCGAAACACTTTTTAAAATTATATATTATTAGATGCTGCAAAATAAACATATTTATCTAACCAGAATGAAATGTTAACATGCGTGTAAGGCCTATAAGATTATCGATATTAATTTTAATTAAATACATTGACTAAACCTATATTGTCTGATCTAAATATTACATATTTCTGTAAACATCTAGTAACATATACACAAATATTTTGTTCCGTCAGTTTACAAAAATAGGTAAAAAAAACTGATTTACCTCTAGATTATAAAGTCTAATGATTATCATATGTAAACACTTTGGACAGTGTATTGACATGAATAAATTATTATTATTATTGAAATTATGGCCACAGTTTAATATACTTAGCCATTAATAAAACACAGGATAATAACTATTGTGAAAAAACAATTATCAATACATATAATAGAACATGACACTGACACACATCACATACACTATAATAATATTATTAATAAAAGAGGTTTTACCTATATGGAAAAAAAATTGTTTTAAATAAATGTTTAAGTTCCTCCGATGTCGATGATATAAAAATGTTAAAAAATTCTTACCTACTACTTAATCTAACTATTTATTTAACTGAAATATTGATTATGCACTGCAGTTAATTTACTATTTGTTTTAACTTGCGAATTTTGCTTCTTTGGCTATAGTCTGTCGAAAGTTTTCTTTTTAATTTTTTTTTAAATTGTGCCTGAAAGTTATTATAATTAATTCGAATTATAATTCTTAATTTACAAAAGTCATAAATAATTTGAGATGGTATATTATCTCTCTTTTTTATCTTATTTGCTAACTTTTTTACCACTCCAGGCCCCAATTTTATAATATTATTTGCATATTTTTCAAAAAAAAAATTCCACTTTTTTACTTTTGTGAGCCATTCTAAGGAAAGTTTAATAAGTCCGCCAAAAGACAATTGCTGTACCCAAGATGAAATACTGTAACAATGGTCACTTTTCACTTTATATGTAAAGACTCCTAATCCAGGTTGAGTTTCTTCCTGCAATATACTCAAGTGCATCGTCTGTTGTTTCTGGTAGGTTTTTTTCTTGATGTGTTGTGCTTAAACTGGATGATGGATTTGCAGATACGTTAGCAGAACCTGTTGAAGAAAATGAACTACTAGAATTTGAATTGATGCTTTCTTCCAATAATTTAGATGTATTTAACTGAAGGTTCACTTTTTCTAAAACTGTAGGTGTTATATACTCTTCATTGATCAATTCTTTGGTGTTTACTTTTGCTTCTAATATCCCTGCATTTTTGCCTAAAATTATCATTCTTATCCGGTAGATTGCTTCCAATGGGCTGGGATGTTCATTTGGTCCTCGACAACGAATCTGTGCAAACAAATTTTCAAGGCCGTCTTGATTAAGTTTATGAGTACATATATATTGTATGTCATAAACAATTTTCATATCCCTAAGTAACATTTGAAGGGCTTTCATTGACATAATCATGCCCTTTTGGAATATTTGCAAAGATTGTTTTCCAGTTGCCCGCATACAATTTATGATATCAACCATTTTTTCCAAATGTTCATCTTGCTGTTCTAAATTAACACCATAAGCGTCTTTGCTTGGAACCGAGCCCTTTTTTATGTATGAGTTAAATATATCAAACCACTGATTTATATTTCCAATAAAATCATCTATATCCTTAGCCATTTTTTGTCATCACCTGGAGTATATCGAATTAATGCGGTAGCTACACTGTGTGACAAAAGTTGGGCTGCCTTTTTCACATTTTGTCGTTGGCTTTTTTCACAATCAATGTGACTTTGATTGATTTTCCAGCAAGGATTAACTTCCGAACTTGTCAGATTTATTAATGCCTCAATAGGCGCTTTAGTTATAGTGACACCTTCTTTTAATATAAATCCGGTGTCTAGCAACCAATTTCTAATTAGTTTAAGTAGATGAGGGGCATCGGCAAACATATAAACATTCGAGTCTGTTTCTGGATGTTTAAAAAATGGTTTTTCCATATCCACATTTAGCTCTTTCCATAATCCAATATTTCCCCCTCCACAGTCACTAACACATGTCACAACATTGTATGAAATATTATGTAGTTCACTAATAATTTTGCACAATATGTCTTTAATTATTTTTTGATCGAATGCAATGTATACTGGTTGTTTCCATTTGGAAAAAAGTCCACGTGCTTGAACAACCTGCAGTTGCGAATGTGGCCCTAAAACTTGATCTTTGACTACATCATATTCTTCTATTGATTTTACCTTAACTTCATCGAATTGTATAACAACAACCTTCTCAAGGAAGGTAAAATCTTCAGCTGCCAGTTTCATCATTAATAGAATATCCTTTAATATGCCTTGACTTATATCCAAGCGAGATGCCCAACGTCTTAAGCTGGAAAGTGCTCGTAGTGGATAATTTAGAGTGCTACGAAGATACAGGTAACATTTTTTACTATAGTACCGCAAACAAAATGCTACTGAAATTTCTTCTTGCGTCCAATGAACACATTTTTTTTCTTTGAAAGTAAAGAAATTTGGTTTTTTGTAAGTACCATATTTAAAAGTGTCTCAGCCATAACAGATTTAGTATTTTTAATAATTGACTGATTATAGCGTTTTGTTTTATAATATTTCAACATATTATGGTTTAATCCTTTTATTTTTTTATTGGAATTAGCCTTAAGCTGGTTATACTTTATTAATAAATCTTCGTACTTTTGCTTATACACATCTGGGGTTGGGGTAGATGAAGTACTTGGCTTGTTGTCTAATATTCCCATTTGAGAAGGCAGCATGAGAGGTACCAGCTCTGGCTCACCTGCAGAAATACTTGGCACATTGAAAATCTCTAAACCACTTGTTTTTATTACTAAAGATTTTACGAGATCCTTGTTCTTTTTTTTCTCGGCTCTTTTGGCACGGGGTGTGTCTACATTTGCTTCTGGCTTATTGCAACTAAGATTTACACTAGGAACAGCAGTTTCTTTTAAAACTCGGCGCAAGGGTAGACCTAAAAGTAAAATATAAAGTTTATATTTAAACTGTATTTTTCATATGAGTGTTTACTTACCTAATAGTTCATGTTGCAGGTCTCTTTCATAGTCATTGGGCGTAAAATGTAATGAGCATATTGTGGATGTATTTGGATTAAATTTATCCTGTCGTTTGCAACGATTTATCCATTCTTTCCTTATGGTGGACGAAACTAAATTATTTGCTTTAGGAAATGAATGGAAAATGAGGTTAATACCTTCTTTCTTAAGGGTTAACCTATTACTTTTGCACGAAGCAACAGCACAAATCTGTCCAGGCATTGCAATCTACAACAACAAAATAATGTTAAAGAACTTGTTTCTTCTTTGTTTTATTGCTGAAACTTACCAATACTTTTAAAACAACGATTCAAATTTCAAAAACAATGTCTAATTAAAATGTTCAAACGTCAAATAGGACTCGCAAACTTGTCTGGGTAAAACACACACAAAATAAAGTTTAAGACACTAAAATATTGTTTGTATCTTGTACTTAAAGATTTATTATCAGTCTAAACCGTTCAAATGAATAAAAAATCAAAACTAAGTCGCTCAAAACTCAAAAGAAAACTCGTAAAATCACAACGTTAACACAGGTACCATTAATATTGGAGCTACAATGTTTAATAATATTTATAACCCAAATTAACCCTATGCACCTTAGATTCTTAACATATTTATACAAAGTACAGATGGATCATTGAAATGTTATTGAAATTTTACGTCCGTATAGGTCCCTACATGATGTTTACAATGGTTTAATGTAATTTGTTGGATTTCAACCTAGCATTTTTATGTACCTATAATAACGTAAAGTTGACTGGGTCGTTAGAATTTTGAAATTTAACGTTCGTACAGGATGCTGACAAAGTCTAAATCATTAGTGTGGTGATTATGACTTTAAGTAAAATTTTGTGTATACACCACGTAAAAGTAATAGTACAGTGTAATAACATACACTCTGCAGTTGTGTGTTGTCGTTTCTACATTCGAGGGAGATGGAACAATGCCAGCGCAGAGCGTTAGCATGCTGGCCATTTGTATCTCATGTGGTAGCAGGTAGTAGTCATTTTACCATTTGTAAAGATCTGGGGTGGCATGCACTTTCTTATTATAGAATACCTAGGCGGTCATGGAAATCCAGTAACGATTATCGCTACACTGATTTTTGATACAAAAATTTTCAACACCCTCTGATGCATGTCAATTTAAGGTTCTTTTCTTTTATCAAACCGTAACTGCCCAATTTTATTATTTTTGGAACACTTTAAATCAATAGAGCGTTAGAAAGATAACGTAGTAAGAGCCCAACATCGTCATGTTCTTTATTTTTGTCTAATTTTGTAAAGGAAAATGTGGAACTCGTAAATAATGGAATTATAGATTCAGGAATTACATATAAAATCGTAATGGATGCTTACATTTGCGATGCACCGGCACCGGCTCGTTCATATATAGCTCAAAGGCCACCCTGGGTATGGATGGTGTAGGAAATGCACAATCAAAGGTCATTGGGTATCCCGACGTATAATGTTCTGCACATTTATTTTTATTAAATTAGAGTAGAGTAGAGTAGAGTATTTATTAGTAATAACATACAATCATGTACTTTTACAAGTCAGCAAAAATAAAATTATCTAAAATTATCTAAAACTAAGATAAAATTGACAGTGAAAAAACCTATTGCTAAACATTTAAAAAAAAAACATATATATATAAATATGATTGTATTAAATTGACAAAGCTAAAAACATTCATCAAATTAAATTACAGGACAAAATCAAAATTAGATCCGAAGTACTCCCCAAGTGAATAGAAAGCACCCGCCAGAAGATAATCCTTAACTTGTCTCTTAAATTGATTAAAATCAAGACTCTTGACAGATGTTGGAATACAGTTAAAAAATTTTATCGCTAAGTATCTGGTTCCATTTCTGGACCTTTCAAGCCGACCGAACTCTGGCACAAGAGAATCGTAATTTCTAGTTTGATAAATATGTTGTTGTGTTTTATAAAGATCTATATTTTGATGAACATGTAACAGGCACTGCATAATGTATACAGAAGGCAGTGTGAGAATCTTCAGGCTCTTAAAAAACCGTTTACAATCCTCCCGATAACCCTGTCCAGTGATTATACGAATACATTTTCGCTGCTGACCAAACACCTTATCTACATGGCAAGAATGTCCCCAGGAAAGGATTGCATATGTTAGTTGCGAGTGAAAGTTACTATGATATGCTGTAAGAAGAGTTTGCAAGGAGGTGACCTTAGCAAGATTTCTAAATAAAAAGAGTTGGCTGGATAGCTTTTGAGAAAGTTTCAGTATGTGCTGTTCCCAAGTAAGTCCCTGATCAAGATAGACACCAAGAAATTTTGCTTCCCGTGAACAATTTGCTAAGATGGGATGTGCAACAGTATTATGCCTTAGGGTGAAGTTCACTGTTTGTGATTTTGAGTTATTGAGAGAAAGACGATTAGCCAAAAACCACTCGAACAAACTGCTCTCTGTGGCCCTAAAATCCATATCATCAATCTGGGATGGGTGATAACTTTGATAGTATGTCGTATCATCAGCAAATAGAACTGTGTTTATTGGGCCCTCCTGTGAAAATCCCAAGTCATTAATATAA
>JAEQML010080900.1:0-11419 GCA_016904865.1 Pissodes strobi | reverse complement strand
ACGTTGACCATTTCCTCTTTTTCTTCCCTATACAGATCCATTTCCCTCGTTCGGCATCCGAAGAACAACCATATTTTTCCTATTTGATGTTTGGATTTCAGTAGCTGGGAATACCTGAAATATAAGTAATTAGTATCTTAAGATGCTCTATGATGTGAACAAGATTAAATATATCCAGGGTGGATAAATTATCAAAACATCTCGAAGCATAAAGACGCCTCACAAATAATAAAGAGTCTGAAAGCTCATTCTGTTAAACATTATTCTCATAATTTGTATGTTAAAAGGGCTTGCAAGTACTTTAGATAACACTAAACAGAACATAAAAGGCAATTTTTGGCCTAGAAGATAGACCAATTAACTACTAACCTGTGTTGCCAAAAAGCTCTAAATGGGGCAATGCCTGTGCCAGGCCCGACCAAAATAATTGGTTTTGACAAGTCATTTGGCAAGTAGAAGTTTGGAGCACTAAAAGCAACAGAATAGGATATTAGAGTTGTAAATAATAGTAAAATATTTGAAGAAAACTACCTTCTAATAAATAGGCAAATATCCTGACCAACTTCAATGTCTCGTAAATAATTCGAGCAAACTCCGTAGTGGGATGGCCCTTCCCCTCCTAAAATAATTATAGGATTAAATATATAATGGGACAGTGTGGGCATTGATGAGCATGAGAGTTGTCAATCTGTGAATTACGAGACCGGACTTTGCGTACTTTTTGGATCGAATGCGGGTGAACTATACCTTGTGTATTATAAACGACAACAGCCACAGTTAAATGAACTTCGTTGGGATGCAGTAATGGACTTGAGGAGATCGAGTAAAATCTGGGTTGCAGTATACTCAGTTGCGCTATCAGGAGAGGGGCATATGGATGTACCGATGGAAACTCTTCTAATACTTCGGCAAGATTCGGGAAGTTCCAGTGTCTCCAGTCTTCGTATGCGGAGGAATCCTAAAATAAGGTTTATTCAATGAATCAATGGTTTATCAGGCTGCTCGCACTTAATCATATTTCTAATAATGTTACTTTCGTCTTCAAGTTAAAATGAAGAGAATGCTCATACAACGAACACTATTACGCTCTTTCTGTCCTTCTTATGGTCGCAAAACCTTCACTCCAGCTCGGAAGGATCGATAATAAACAAGTACCCAAATTAATCAAAAAACTAAACTCGGTGTGAAACAAATACTCAAATATTAGTCAGAAATATCTAAAGTAAGCGATAAACAAATACTCGAATATTAATCAAAAGTAAATCAAGAACGTTTCAATTATTGAACGCAAATAATAAAAAAAAATACTTACTGTAGCGGGCCTTTCCTTTAGAATCTTAATTAAGAGTTAATTAAATGAAACAGGTAAATTAACAAACAAAGGATCGGTTTTATTGCTATTAATGAAATATCACAGCTGGTCACAGGAAAAAAAAAAGATTAAAGGTGAGAAAATGACGAGTAATTCTAACAGATTAATTTTATGGTAATATCTCTATTTCAACGAGAAATAGTAGGCTTTACTTGGTGAACTAAATCACACTTTGATCGAGACAAACGCTGAAATATACTCGTTATGTCGTTGCGCTAATATTCACTTAATCGAAGACTAACTCACGGACGTCAAATCATGATCCGTTACAGGGCCGTATAACTAACCAACTACGTCTATCTGGATATCAGTTAAGATAAGTTTGTAACTGCCGCAAAACAATATAAAAAAACTAGTTGGACCTGGCGTATTGTAGCAACCAATTAATTACAGACCTTAACGTATGTCAGCTTAAGCGTATGTGATCCCCTTCCCAGTCAAGTTACCTGTAGAACAAAGATTATGAATAATTTGTTCAAATAAATAAAATCAAAGGCCGCAATAAAAAAAGGAATTAAAAAATAACGCAGTCTACTAGGCCTTATCAACAATAGTAGTTATCTGATCTACGGGCATCCAACGTGAGCCAGAAATCGTTAAAAATTGAGAAAAATAATAAAAACTAGTTAAACCTACAAGATTATTGCGTTCAAAATTTAATCCAAAATCTGATTGGTTCTAGATCAAACGGATCTATCTGAATTTTGAATTTGATCAAATAAAATCAAGCGTCTTAGGCTAGACAAAACTGGCCCAAGAGTCAAAGTTCATTTAAAAGATAATAAGGAAGGGATAGACCCAATGAAAGGAATAGTCACAACGGTAGTAGTAGATCCACCAGGAGGACCCTGTGAAATAACACATATTCAAGGTTACACACGTAACTCTTAATTGAACAGCATTATAACTCGGTAATCAAAATCAACCATCAGTAGGGGTAGCCAGTTGCTTATTGCTAGATAGCTTTACAGTTGGGCAAGTGAGCCTCTCAGGGTTACCAACTGGATGAACAGCAGACGGCTACGGCTAGCGGCCGAAAAAACAGAAATCGTTCTATTAACCACGAGGAAGAGACTTACACCAATAACCTTCAATGTACAGGGGACTGTAGTGGGCCCAAGCAAAGCTATCAAATATCTGGGAGTGTGGCTAGACACGAAGTTAACATTTGCTGCGCACATAGACAGAATAGTACAAAAAGCAGAAAGGACAACGACTGCGCTCGCAAGTCTTATGCCCAACATGGGCGGACCTAGACCCTCCAAAAGAAGAGTGCTAGCGGGAGTAATACACTCGCAACTCTTGTATGCAGCACCTGTCTGGCATACCGCAGTAAATAATAGTAAACTATTAGGACGGCTCAATAAAATCCAAAGGCTCGTATGTATCAGAATATGCTGTGCATATCGCACCATTTCATTGGTTGCAGCGCAGATAATATCCGGAGTACTACCCATCAAACTTGAAAGGAAGGAGATATACGAAGGCGCAAAAGAAGACGGAGCCAGAGCCACTCTCCTCAACAAGTGGCAAGAAGAGTGGACAAAACGGACCTGTGGGCGCTGGACGAGAAGGATAATTCCGAGTATTCAGACTTGGTTGAATAGGCCACATGGAGAACCCGACTATTATCTGTGCCAGGCACTCTTAGGCCATGGGTCTTTTAGGAAGTACTTTTCGACAGGTGCAAGGCGGATTCAGACCGATGTAGGTACTGTGGACGATGTAGAACATACCCTCTTTGTCTGCATTAGATGGGAATCATTAAGGGAAGAGTTCTTTAGAGACACAGATAGCTGCTTTACAGAGGGGAATATGATGAATAACTTGCTATTGTCAGAGGAAAGTTGGCAACGCACATATGCAGTGATACGAAGCATCTTAGAAACGAAGGAAATAGAAGCCAGATGAACAGAGCTAGAGTAACAATTAATTGAAGGCCCCGCATATCGTGTAGAAGTAATGCGAGAGCTGATACCTGCAAGATATACCTGGAAGAGCAGGGGGAAGGGTTTGAGAACAAAGAGGTAGTCACTGGACGACTTTCAACATGGACCAGGTGTCTAGATAGAGATTTCCTAATCACTAAAAAAAAACACCAACATTTAGAAAAGATAAGGCACAACTAAATACTGAATGTGTTAAAAACGACCCGGTTGGAAAATCCCATAAAAGGTAAAAATCAATATTAGTTCCAACCGGTACCAAAAACTGCTTGACTCAAAAAGGTCGACGTAAAGAGTGACGCTAAGAGATCCGGAACTCGAGAAGCAGCAGGCCACGCAAGAATTACCACCTCGAAAAACTCGCTCCACCAATGAATGCACGGCATGACAAATCACATGTTCCTCTCAATAAATTATCCACGGAAATTAGACGATGGAAACCTGGGATTTCAATGTATAGGCATCCACCAGAGCAGCCAAAAGGGCATTGTCATTAAGCCACTCCAACTAATAGAATTTCCCAATTATTCCGAGGCAATTAAATAACTGCGCGCGATACCAAACTCGACAACTAGTCCAAAAACAGTATGTACTACGAAAGCCGGAAACCTTAAAAGGCAATCGACTTTACTTTCACGCGCCAAATTCAATTTGTTCGACATTTGTTTAGCAACGCCTATTTTATTTTAATTGTCTCGATCTAGGGATCGTCGAACTGAAGCCAGACAGGCTCTACAAGTGTTTTTCGCTAGTAAGTACCGATGCGCTCGAAGCCATATGAATGATGATGAATTCTAACGTTATTTACGCTTCGATACACGATAGCGAAAACGGCGCGTGACAACACAACTTTAGGTGTAATCTTAATCTTAATTTTTACATTTACTCTTTCGAAAATGATATACTAACAAGAAGTTTCACAGTCTTTAATGGGCAAAAGTTGCTTTCAAAATCGATGCAGCATTACCCATCTGAATTGTCAGCCGAAACCTCTTGGCGAGGAAGCTATATAGTGCGTTTCAAGTTTTATTCACTGGCATGCGAGTTAGCATGCCGACTTTATCTCATCAAAGGCTAAATGAAAGAAAAAGAGAGCAACTCATGCTTGGTGCAAGATGTAACACATCTGCTAGTATCGCCTCCAGGTCGGTCAAGGCCTGAAAGGTAAAATTGCACAGATGATGAGGCTGAAAGCAAAAGGTAAAACACGTATTGTCATCACTTGAATCCGGCAACTCCGCGCCCTAGTCTAATTTGAAATCTCATTCTACTGTCAGTCAATGCTTTTCTAGAGCGATTTACCGTTTACCAGTGTGATCTTTCCTTAAATTTCTTTTAATAGATCGAGATTTAAATAGTGTTTTATAACAGTAGAGTCATAATATTGCCTAACACTTGTGCAAATCGCAATCCTGGATAAACCTTCTGCAACTATATTAAAGTGAGTTTTGTTTAGTTGTTTACCGACTTCTCACAATCTCCCGCGCAATAAGCGCTTTTATTACCGCTTTGTTGAATGGTAATAATTGTTTAATGTGTAGTGCTTCTTATCTGCTTAATATCTACCCAGATTTAGGTAGTTATTTAGTATTTATATAAATATTATAGGGTCTGGTTTATTTATTTATCGCTTATTGTGCGGGAGATCGTGAGAAGCCGGTAAACAACTAAACAAAACTCACTTTAATATAGCTTATCCCTAGACGCAATCCCCACTATATAAGGAATAGTAAAATTTAGTTCTAAAGAAAATATATTTCTCTTGTATTATGAACTGACCTAGTTTTGCGTGTTTTAAAAAGACCTTCTGAAATAGATAACAATCTTATTGAGGTTTTACTTACAGAGGCTAATAGATTCAGTTTCCTCTGATCTTCTTCATCAGTGGCTATACTAGCAAAATGTTGCAGCAAATTTGGCGATGGGGGTGTAGTAATGTCAAGGAAACGAGTAAACAGGTCTTTCACCGAACATGATGGTAAACGTTCATGGGGCTTCCAATTCTTTACAACACCTGTGGTAAAATGGGGACTAATTAATTTTAATTATCAACTGAATTAATTAATTAAACCAGCTCTGGCTCATAAATAACTACCACTACAAGGTTGTCGCCAACATAACGCTTTGATGAACAAACCTTTAGCCTTTAAGCTGACGATTTAGTTAAGTAATTAAATTTACCATTAGATGTATGCGTTTCCTTCAATATCTGTAACTCCAGCGGTTGATCCGGATCGGCGACTCCTTTCACTCTCTTGAGAATGACATTCACTAAAGCCTTTCTATTCATAGGAAATACTCCAACGTGGTCTCCGGGTTTGTATATGAGCGAGTTCTTGAGTTGAAGCAGCAAAGTTGCCTTGGAGGATTTTTCATTGAGAAGATTGATTCGTTTCAAGAGACGTGTTGGAGTAACCTTAAAATATTTGTTTTGAGTAAATTAACTAGAGATTATTCCAAATTGGTCATAAAATATATTAGTGACATTTATTAAGACGGAATGAATCTAAAAGAAATTTTATATACGTAATTTACAAGTTAAATAGGTATTTTTTTCGATGCCGATTATTATGAAATTTGCGTGTATTATTCAAAAACACAACATCAGTTGTCTCTCCTCAAATTGAGAAAAAGGAATGAATCTAAAAGAAACTTTGTATACGTAATTCATAAGCTAAATAGGTACTTCTAACGCACGTATATCTAAAACAACAGATTTTTCTCTCATTATATTTTTTCGATTCCGATTATTGTGAAATTTTCGGGCATTATTAAAAAAACACATCAGTTGTCTCTCCCTCAAATTGAGAAAAAGGAATGAATCTAAAAGAAGCCTTGTATACGTAATTTACAAGTTAAATAGGTACTTCTAACGCATGTATATCTAAAATAACAGATTTTTCTCTCATTATATTTTTTCGATGCCGATTAATGAGAAATGTTCGTGCATTATTTAAAAAATACAACATCAGCTGCCTTTCCCTCAAATTGAGAAAAAGGAATGAATCTAAAGAAAACTTCGTATACGTAATTTACAAGCTAAATAGGTACTTCTAACACACGTATATCTAAAACAACAGATTTTTCTCTCATTATATTTTTTCGATGCCGATTATTGTGAAATTTTCGTGCATTATTTAAAAACACAACATCAGCTGTCTCTCCCTCAAATTGAGAAAAAGGAATGAATCTAAAAGAAACTTTGTATACGTAATTTACAAGTTAAATAGGTACTTCTAACGCACGTATATTTAAAACAACATATTTTTCTCTCATTATATTTTTTCGATGCCGATTATTGTGAAAAATTCGTGCATTATTTAAAAAACACAACATCAGCTGTCTCTCCCTCAAATTGAGAAAAAGGAATGAATCTGAAAGAAACTTTGTATATGTAATTTACAAGTTAAATAGGTACTTCTAACGCACGTGTATCTAAAAGCACAGATTTTTCTCTTATTATATTTTTTCGATGGCGATTATTGTGAAATTGGTGTGTATTATTTAAAAAACACAACATCAGATGCCTCTCCCTCAAGCTGAGAAGAAGGAATGGATCTAATAGAAAGTTTGTATACGTAATTTACAAGTTAAATAGGTTCTTTTCACGCATGTATATCTAAACCAACAGATTTCTCTCTCGTTATATTTTTTCGATGGCAATTAATGTGAAATTTAAAAAAACACATCAGCTGTAAATTACAAGCTAAATAGGTATTTCTAACGCACGTATATCTAAAACCACATATTTTTCGCTCATTATATTTTTTTTGATGCCGATTTTTGTGAAATTCGCGTGTATTATTAAAAAACACACATCAGCTGCCTCCATCTCAAACTGGGAAAAAGGAATGAATCTAAAATAAATTTTAAATACGTAATTTACAACTTAAATAGGTACTTTTAATGCAAGTATGGGGTGTATGGGGCGAAGGTAAACAGTACCAGCTCAAATGTCAAGCTCACCTGCTCGTGTAATAACTAATGTTATCCGGTATAACCTGCTAGATAACTGACGAGGCTCTGACCGAATAAGCAGACCTCTCTTGCTGGCCAACAGCTTCGGGCGGATGAGCCGGTAAGAGTAAGGGTACTCACTCACAGGGATGAGAAATCATACCTAAAGGCGGATGAATTAAAGAAAAATGATCAACGGCATGTGGATGCAGAAGGCAAGGGGAAACGACTGCATTAATGACTGTAAGAGTACAATCGTACACAGCAATCATGAAGATGTCCAAAACGAAATATTCCGGAGTTAATAGTTTCCTAATCGGATCTCCGAGAGGAGGGGGGGGGGGGGGCAGTGGCGAACAAGTTTATGAAAGCAGCAGCAATCAGTATGAAGATCGGAACGTGGAATGCAAGAAGTATGTTTGCATCAGGAAAACTGGACAACATTGTAAAGGAAATGTTGAGACTATATGTAGATATTCAGGGCGTTAGTGGTGTGAGATGGCCAGAAAGTGGCAGCTGCGCAACAAGTAACGGCACATTCTATTATTTTGGGAATAGTGACCCGAAGCATTTGTATGGAGTTAGAGTGATTTTAAATAATGGTTTTGCAGCCTGGGTGTTAAATTTTATACCTTACTCAGATAAAGTCATGATGCTTCAACTTAAAACACATGCAGGAAATATGATCATTACACAGACATATGCATCAACAACGAATAAGAAGGACCAAGAAGTTGAAGATTTTTATCCTGAGCTTGATGATATCTTTAGAAGCATAAAGAGTAATAATATCAAAGTTGTTATGGGAGATATGAACGCCAAAGTAGGCAGAGCCAAGGTCGTCAAGTTCTGTCAAGTTAGAGACCTCATGATAACAAATACCTTCTTCAAACTACCAAATCGTAGATTATATACCTTGAAATCCCCTGCAGATAAGCCAGGAAAAAACATATGCAAGAAATATGACTATTATACTGATATATGCATCAACAGCGGGTAAGAAGGACGACGAAATTGAAGATATTTATGCTGAGCTTGATGATATCTTTAGAGGCATAAAGAGTAATAATATCACAGTAGTTATGGGAGATTTCAACGCTAAAGTAGGCAAAGTCAAGGTCGAAGGACACACAGGAAGTTTTGGCCTGGGAGAAAGGAATAATAATAGGGGGGATCGACTGGTGGAGTTCTGTCAAGTTAGAGATCTCATGATAACAAATACCTACTTCAAACTACCAAATCGTAGATTGTCGAAGTGCTGAACCGGATGCAGATGGAGTGCGAAATAGTTAACACCGTAAAAAAGAGAAAACTTCAATATCTGACTCATATAATCAGAGGACCGAAATGCACACTTCTACAACTGATAGTCCAAGGAAAGGTTAGTGGAACGCGGAACTTTGGGAGACGCCGTGTGTCCTGGCTAAGGAACCTATGGGATTGGTTTAATTGGAGCTATGTTCAACTGTTCAGAGCTGTAGTCAGCAAGGTTCGGATTGCTGTGATGATAGCAAACATCCGGGAGATGCACTATAAGAAGAAGAATGCACGTATACTTAAAATCACAGATTTCTCTCTCATATATTTTTTGGCGATTATTGTAAAATTCGCGTGTATTATTAAAAAAACACAACATCAGCAGCCTCTTCCGCAAGCTGTGGAAAATGAATGAATCTCAAGGAAAGTTTGTATACGTAATTTAGTTCAATAGGTACTTACAATGCACGCATATTTAAAACAACAGACTTTTCTCTCATTATAATTTTTCTATGGCGATTACTGTGAAATTCCGAGTATTGATATTGCTATTATTATATGACATCATAACATCATAGTGTCATAGTCAGATTTGGTCTATCAGATATAAGTATTTGGGTTCAGTTAGTCTGAGATACTCTTTGACTCTGACTCTCTCGCACTTTCACCCCCACCTATCTTCACACTAATGGCTCCATATCGAAGCTCTTTAAAAAACTGCCTTAGCGATAGATATAAAAAGCTGACTTAGCTATTTAAAAAGCTTGTTTAATTATTCAGAAAGATTAGTTTTTGAGATATATATTCAGCACTTATCACTTGCAAATTTTCTCTTATACGATTTCACAAAGTTAGAAATAGGTTTTTTATACCCTTTCCACATACATGCCAAAAAATGTCTGGATCACTCACATACGTCTGATTGTGGATACCACGGATTTAATTAAATGTTTTGTACCACTAAGAAACGCAGAAAAGTTACAGAGCACAACTTCACTTACAAAAACTCAGTAGCAAACTGACCCATGTGGTAATATAGCTTGGGTATTAATTAGTTTATGGTGGGAGTTGCGCATGTATAGGTAGGGCGGGTTTCCAAAATGGAATTAATAACGTTCTCTTCTATGGCTTAGAAGATAAGATCTGATGATGATAAGTGATCAGAACGGTTCGCAAGATATTCAAATTTAAAGCACTTTCGCCTCATGTAAAGCCCACAATTTTTATACAGTTCTCTCAATGTATCATTCAATCCCATTAGCCCAAGACGACAATGTTAGTAATCGTACAAAACAAATTCTATAATTATGACATGTCTACAACGGTTAAAAGTTCAGCTCTTGCTATATTTTCTCCAAAGAGCATTTTAAAAACCCTGAAAACCAGAAAAACTAACATCAGATATTTATATAAATGGGACGTCTATAACACTCATCAAAAAGGAGAACATTAATTTCATTTATTTAGATTTTAATTCAATTTGCGGTGGCAATAACTTAACAAATAAATTCTGTCTAAAATTCCTAATTGAATAATTTACATAATTTTATTCAGTTTGATTTTGTAATTATAAATTTAAATTCTCGGCAAAGTACACCGAATTTCCTGGCCGAATGTAGTAAAAAACGTGACCTTTTGCGTGAGAAACGTTTTATAATATTTAGCAGGTTAAATGATTCGCATACTGATACTCTTAATCGGATATTGATTTTTTTTCAGAGAATTTGCTTTAGATAATATAAAAGGTGGTAACTTTCGCCCGGGCTATTTCATAATTTAGTTAAAGTATTGAAACAGGGCAACAGAGGTTATTTTGAGTTGTGATATACCTGATACGAGAGAGCCATCCTCCATGAGCTTGACCTTCAAATGTAATAAAGCTAACTGCAATAAACAATAAGTTTATACCATCTTAAGGGAATAAAAATGGTTATCGCATCATGAGCTATCATGACAATTTTATATGAATATAATATTTCAAAAACTAAGCTTTCTAGATAATTAGACAAGCTTTTTAGATAGCCAAGTCAGCTTTTGATAGAGCTAAGGCAGCTTTTTAGAGAGCTTCGGTATGGGACTATTAGTGTGAAGGTAGGTGGGGGTGAATGTGTGAGAGAGTCAGATTCAAAGAGTATCTCAGACAAACTCAACTCAAATACTCAGATCTGATAGACCAAATCTGACTATGATACTATGATGTTATGATGTCAAATAATCGCAAACCTTTTTGTTGTGGCACTTCGAAAAAGTTGCTCACAGAACTGTCTTAATATTTTCCG
The DNA here is from genome assembly GCA_016904865.1 of Pissodes strobi. Taxonomy (NCBI): domain Eukaryota; kingdom Metazoa; phylum Arthropoda; class Insecta; order Coleoptera; family Curculionidae; genus Pissodes; species Pissodes strobi. Next base: position 608 of record JAEQML010080900.1, on the reverse strand, counting down.
TTGTCAGCTTAATGATACAATTTTGAACACTTCATACGTATGATCCCAAATAATAGCAAACCTTTTTGTTGTGACACTTGGATAAGGCCATCGCTGTATCGTCCTTTTTGGATTCTACGAACCTGACATTCTGCTGAGTTAAGGATTCGCTCTGTAACGTTATGGTTGCTTCCAGAAAAGTATCGTCATCATCCAGGCAAAATGCTTCACAGGCAAGCTGAAATGATACAGTTAATTACTTAAGTAAAACGTGTTAATTTCCCTTAGATTTTTAAGAGATCCATTTAGTACCTAAACTGAACTTTTATCATATATTTCTTACCTATCCAAATATTTCAAGTTTTTAAATGTGGCGCCAAACAGTCATACCATCAATTAATTTGAATTTATTTCGGGATCTTATTTCGGATGATCTAAAATTATTTGAAAATGATATGACCCGGATGTCAACTACCCCAAGTGATATTTCTTGAGATTATGCCGTTGGAAACGGGCTGTCAAGCTGATGCTGGACATACAGATCTTCTCAAGGTGTTCTATTATCGTGTGGAAGTAAAGAAGCAGGCCAGGCTTAGAACATGCCCCTCGATTAGAGACGGTTGACAGAA
>JAEQML010080897.1:0-11420 GCA_016904865.1 Pissodes strobi | reverse complement strand
CAATTGGAGTGCATTGTATGTTATTCCTAGCCCACATCGCCCCACCGCCATGCAACAACTCTTCACGACAGTAGCATGAACTTGAAGAATATCCCTCAATTGCAAGATTATTTATATTTTTGATGATTGGCCCATGTTTTCGTAATGCAATAGAAATCAATTTTTTGTTGACTGTGACTTATATGTATATAATTGCCTGAACGTCACAAATAAGCGCACAGGCTGAGCTGAAGAAATAATTTTAATACAAAAATTCTGTATTTTTAGATTCGGCAAAAAGAACGTTAGAGCACTAACCTGTATTGTTGCATCCGAGTAATAAATATTGTCCCACAACCACAATTCGGCTCCAGAGATGAACGTCGATATTATTGCTGCATAAGAACATTATATCGATACAAATATCACGAAAAAAAAAATAAGAAAAGTCAATTCTAATGCGTGAAAAGGGTTACTGTAATTTCTAATAGGTTTCAAGTTATAGGTCTTTACCTACAGACAAGTCTCATTTTTCATAAAACAAATAATTTCACGAACTGATGTATCCCGAGCTACACTACTGCGCAAAATTGTAAAAATGCTCTTATTAATGGGTTAGTTTAGGGTAGTTGGCCAAAAAAGCAATACATTTACCTATAAGTTTATAGCTTTTTCGTACTACTAAATCGAAAATCGTAAAAAAAAACTTTAAAACGTATGTGAGGTTCACGACGATATTTGCCCTACGATAATTTACGCTCGCCTCCCATGGAGGAGCGGTAACGTTTAGTCAACCGCTTTCACAAAGAGGTTGTATTAATGTATGACGAATAATAACACTCTCTTGCTAACTTTACTTCATTTTATTTCGAAAATCGAGTCTGAAACCTACAAGTGGTTACAGACTCAAATGAAAATGTCTTGAATCAGGTAAGCAACCGACAATTTCCCTCTTCGTTCCCACTATTCGCTCCTTGCGTTTTGTTGCAATATATTCACATTCAGACAGAGGCTGTTACCATCAATCTGATGTCAAATTGAAGCCGTGGGTATAGCAACATCAATCAATGACCCCAGTTCAAGACAGACAACGTTCCAAAACTTCTGAAAAACCCCAGATCTTCCATTTGGGCTAGATATTTGTCAGGTCTTTGACAATCACCTGGACACCAAACCTATAGAGCCTATGGCATTCGAAAAAGACTTTAAGAGAGAGGTATGTACGCTTACAGGAAAAATTATCAAGTCTTTCGAGGACGTCTGTCCTCTTAAGGCCGCACTCCCAGAGATAAATGGTGGTGCCTGGCGCTGACCTAACAGGGCAATAGTGAATAACCAAATTTAAGAAACACCCTAAATAAGGAAGAACATGATGTGTATAGATATGCTAGACAATATTTTAAGATCATGGCGAGCCTTCTGGGAGGAGATTTTATAAATTGGTCTCTGGGCCAAGATATAGTAAAAGAAAAGAACCCATAGGATCTCTGCCAAAACTAGGCGGTACGAGGACACCATCGAGAGAGCAGTCCTCTCGATACCTGCTAGAGGTTCCCTTCCCAGAAGGAGGGCGTGTGGATCACCGCACATATCAACGGGCTTCGCTGTCCCGGCTACACTTTGCAGCAGCGGACGTACTGTAACTGAGGGAAGTATAGCGTGAGCTGTCAGGAAGTTTAACATTTTTAAAGCAGTTCTGATGGAATAATTTCGACTTTACTCCAAAAAACTTGAAGGAGCTGACTGGTTGGAATAAGCACGTGTTCAGAACAAATCTGGCATGCACTTATGACCCAAAAGTCTGGCGGTCTGCCCCAGCCATGTTCATTTATAAATAGAATAGAGGTAAACACACTATCATCTAGTCATGCAGACCAATTATTTTAACTGTATTTTTTATGAAGGCTCTCGAAAGAATTGTTTTTAGGCATTTTTATGGAGGAGGTGTAGGGGCTCATCTCGCTGTATGAAAATCATCATCCCTTCTGAGGGATGTCTATTCACAGACAGTTTACTGGGGCTGCTGATGGACGTAGACTTCTTTGTGGTTTAAGCCGATTTTAACCACCGACCGTGAAGCAGTTCGCCTGTAAGTGATAGAAATATGTGTACGGGAGACCGGTTTGTCGGTTAACTCGTCAAAAACTGAGATAGTTCCCTTTACAAGAAACTCCAGGGTTTTGCGCTGAATTCCTGAACTCTGCGAGTGAAATAAGAGATCTAGGAGTGCTAGTAGACCTCAAGCTCAGATAGTCAAAAAGTCAGTTGCAATATTCCTAGCTCATGGATGGTGCATGGACTGAAGAGCGTGTTTATCAGGCCGAGGATCGTGTCTCGCTCAGTGATATGGTAGCCCGCGGTAGAGCGGGAGATCACCTATTTAAAGCTCAGTGTTGCCGATGGCATGAAATGAACAATTTATGTGATGGATAAGCCAAAATTATCAGATTTTGAAGTAAGTTACGTGAAAACTTGAAGATTGCGGAACAAGCATAATTTCTGATTCGCCATATCATTATATCATCTTCAATTTTTTTTAACAGAATGCTGGCAAAATTATCTTAAAATCTGATAATTATGTGACAAACGGCAACACTGTATAAAGCTGGTAAAATTTTAAAGACCGGCCAGCAGCGACATCACGAAAGCAAATAGAACAACGCCAACAGCAGCATTGATGTACAGGGTGTCCGGTTATAAATGTAACCCCCCTTTAACTTTTTTATTTGTCCTCGTATAAAAAAATGTTAAATACAAAAGTTGTAAGGATTTTCATACAGTTTTCTGCAGCGTTAGTAGAAAAACAATTGAACATCGAAATTCTACTGTACAGATTAAATTAATGTTTTTTTTAATGGGACACCCTGTATATTCTTCTGTATATCTATAGAGCTCTTTAAGGCGAGTTCAGTAATATAAAGTTTGTTGGGTCTAGCTATAATAGTTACCTCGTAAATTGCAAGAATGTCGGGTATCTGATTATTATTGAACCCCTCTCCTAAATTATTTATTTGGTGAGCTACAAAAAAATTCTTCCTTCAGAAGCTTTTCTGATGTTCAATTGTTTTTCTAGTAACACCGCAGAAAAGTTTCTGAAGGAACCTACAACTTTTGCATACAAAATTTTTTTCTAGCTCACCAAATAAAGAATTTAGGAGAGGGAGAGGGGTTCAGTAATAATCAGATACCCGACATTCTTGCAATTTACGTGGTAACTATTATAGCTAGACCCAACAAACCTTATATTACTGAACTCGTCTTCAAGAGCTCTACCGATATCCGGAAGAATATACAGGGTGTCCCATTTAAAAAAACATTGATTTAATTTGCACAGTAGAATTTCGATGTTCAATTGTTTTTGTAGTAATACCGCAGAAAACTATATGAAGATCCTTACAACTTTTGTACTTAACATTTTTTTATACGAGGGTAAATAAAAAAGTTAAAGGGGGGTTACATTTATAACCGGACACCCTGTACTGCTGGGCTTTCCACCAGTCGAGGCCTGGGTTAAGCAGGAGGCAATAGCATCCTTGTTGCAGAAAAGAAAGTGGGGAGATAGTTGGACATGGCAAATGAAGAAACATGTGCTCATGACCTCTTATGAAGTCGTACTATCTGATGATAAAATCAAGTTAGAGAGTTCTTAGAATAATTTCTACACTGATTTCCATACTAAACTTATTGATTTACTCTCCTAATAAAAAAATGGAAGCAAAACATGATTTTAAGTTTCAAGTCCCTCACCACAGGAAACTTAAGATTATTACCTCCCACTTCCTTAGAAATAGCTTTACCAGTTCAGTCGTATCTCAAAGCTAACTTTTCCAATCTGAAGATTACAACGACTCTGAGAAAAAACTGCTACATGGACTGATAGGTAGTCCAGATTTTTTCTTATAACAACAACACCAGTGGCAAAGTTTAAACCGTCTGAAAACAGAGAATATTACTCATAAAAAAGGAAAGATAAACAAATCAAAGAATCGTGCTGGAGAGTTTAGTAGTTCATATTCCGAAGGAGATAAAAGGCTTTGCTTGGTTTGCTGTGGTAGTTATAGTGATGGCAAAGAAGACGAGCTGAAGTGGAGTTCCTGATATGCACAATTCACTAACTTTAATCCTGATTAGTTTGGGTAAGTGTAATTTTGCCTTTTACCTGATGGTTTTTATTAACTGCCATTTCCAGTTTTTAATTTTTGGGTTAAAATTTATTTATCTTTTATTTTAACGCTTTCTTCAAGAGTTTCTTGTGTGATGATTAGATACTTATTTCTAACTCGTATCAGCAGTTCTTTAGGAGTAGACTTTTCCCATAATATTTGTAATTAATGTTGTATTGATTGCATCTTAGAATAAAAAAAAAGTTGTTATAGTTTTTATTATTTCTCTGTCTTCTATTATTATAATAATAATATTTTATATTAAGGATTGTTTAAAATGTCTTTGCAGGAAGTTTTTGCAGCCTATATTGTACATTCATGTGTTAAATTTGACATCGGCTCGGTGTCGTTTGTAAAAAATATTAAAAAAAAATTATATGGTTTGTAATTAAACTATGGTTATTCTTCTCTCTGACCTATCGTGTCTAGGTTTATTCTTAACTGTAACTTCTCCAGACCATATTGTATACTGTAATACATTTCTTTACATTTAGACAAATACAATACGTCTGAATTTACAATGCACGTGAATTTAAAGTCATTCAAGAAAAAATTTAAACAAATTAATTTGTCGATCTAGAAACCTCCACTGAAGAATATAAGTGATACAAGGTTGATGTCATTACGTGACGTTGCTTTCAACTAGAGATTACGCATTCACAATTAAGCACGGTTCCAATTTGCAATAATCGACAAATTGCCTAAGGAGCTCCACTAAAATCGACCGCGTAAAAGTAGGTTCCCAATGAAATGGCATGACAAAAAAAGAACCAGCCAATGTACGAATACATTGATGGAAAATTATTTCTGAAGAGTAGTTGGGGGAATTCCCTCCATAGCAAGTTACCGGGCTTATATCTAGGAGAAATGAGCACCTTAAGCCGCGATAGCCGGCTGATTTTCTTTTTATGCCAGCTCGATCGGAGCGCAGTGCACCGAGATTACGACTAACATGGAAAAAATTATTAATAGTCATCGCAACAAAATTTACTTAGATAAGAAACAAAGGTTTGACGTGAATCTACATGTATAAGTTGTTTAATAAAACGCCTACTAGTGGGGGTCTTTGGATTTTTTTCCTATTTTCCTCTCTAAATGTGCATCTTTAACGATACAGGACATTTCAGCTCTTTGAAGTGCTCTAATTACTGTATTAAGGTGCTAATTCATCCCATTTAACTATTTTCTTGTTCCAAACTAGCTAGCAGGATTAACTAATTTTTGTCTCTATTTTATTAAGCAAAAACTTGATGTTATAGGCTGCGAACATAATCACAGAGTAACAGTCTTTTAGGTTAGTTAATGCATCGATAGGAAAGTTTTTGGAGTAAGATTTAAATTTTAAGTGATAACCTGAATTTTTTCTAAATCTCGAAAACGAGTGGTAATTTGTAATGAGTGTAAGAGTGTCTAAAACTTTATATTTTTCAAAAACTTGATCCTGAGTTAATGTGGATCTTGCCCGTCCGTCTCGTTGTTCAGATGGAATTGGCGTCCTTAAAGCAGCTTTATCAAAAATCTGTTTAAATGATTCATCATTTCGTTTCGTATTTAAGAGGCTTGCGTAATTTTTATATGAGAGATTCAATAACTAATATACAGTGGCTTTTTTTGTAACACATCAAACAGTACATCCGTGAAAGGAAAAAATATCGTCAAAACCTAAAACTAAGAGTACAAATTTAAACTCATTAAAATAATTTAAGAAGCCCGCACTCTGTCTAACAGAATTTTTTTAAGTCCTTGAAGCCATCATTTGAACACCATGATTTTTTTGCTTTACCCAATAAAATGCACGGCTAGCAAGACAAACTCTGTTTATAAAAACTTCCGCAAAGCCATTTATATTTATCGCAGCAGGAAGTTTGAAACGCACACCAAATATTCCGACGACCCACTGTTTTTTCGCTAAAAATTGCCGTTATTTTTGGCGTTGGTCGACTCTCCAAAGTTGGCCGATTTTCCACTTCAGATCGTCGCAACAAAGGGGTTGCAAGCAAAGACAAAACAATATCATGACAGAGATTCATTAACCTATCTTACAATTTTTAAATTAAAATACCTAGAAGTAAGCACAAGAACACAACACCGGAAAACCCACTACCGCGAACAAAAAATAATTTTAGTAAACAAAACCTTGGTAATAGATGTGGCCTAGGATATGGCAATACTGCATTATTAAAATAAAACACAAATCACTTACCTTGTTCTAATGGCCCTTGCCTTACTTTACCTCCTTATTCACAACACAACCATAAAAAACAACAGTATTGATTATCAGTTTTTAAAGCGGAGAATCCGCCTTGAGTATCTAAAATCACAAACAAAAACAAACCAACCACCGACTGATAGGCACGCACCAATTCAATCGCAACGGTCATGATCGATGTGGTCTAATTTTAATTAGGAATAGACATCTGACGACCTGACGACTTGACCCTTCAAGAAGAAAAGGGAAAAGAGACCAGATGAGGAAGCTGACAATAAAAGGTTGCTAAGTTTCAAATAGACACCTTCCCATAATACTATGAAACAAAGGATAGTACCTATTTTTATTTTGATTATTGGGTCTTAAATTTTATAATACACCATAAAACAATGGAACCATTTATTTATCAATCATATCTGGCTTGTTTTTTATGTTTTTTAAAAAGAAAGATTTAAATAAAAAGTCCTTATTCAAAAACAAAGGCAACATGCAAGCTACTGCTAAAACTAATGCCCATACAACCACAAATTTGTATGCCTCATACGACTACTAAAATTCGCTGATTTAAAGCCATGTCTTGTGCAACTGAGCCAGTGGGGAGCGTAATACCGGCCTTGCATGACGCGTATGAAGCAAAAATTTCTGGGCTTACTACACAGCTGTATTATTCGGTCGGGCAACGATTTGAGCGTTTAAAAGATAATATTTTAAACTTTGATTGTATTTTTATGCTTTTATGATTGGAAATTAGTTAAAAACTTTTTATATTTATAATATGCATATAAACATTACTTGAAAATTTCAGATTATATTGTAATTTTTACATGTGAGACCCAGCCTCAGTTCCTTTATACGACGAGCCGCTACTGCCTTGTGGTTTTAACAATAGCTTCATCATAATGTCTTTTAGTCTCTGACCACACTACTTCCATGACATAAAAAAGACAATGATAGGGTTGTAGATTGAGCACACAATGATCATGCTCCGCAGCATATTTTTCCAGATGATAAATTTTTCCGACACTGTTTGTTTTTCCGCAAAATTACAAACAGCACCTTTTAAAAGATTCTTTGAAGAAGAGATATTCGTCTTTCCAAGCCATCCTAAAAGACGTTTTTTGCTTCAACTTTTTCGCGGAATTTCTTCTTCTAAACGACTGTGACAAGTTGATTTATCCAGTGTAATTAGGGATAGTTCTTCTAAGTTTGCTATAAGTTGATCTTAAACCCTTTCTCAGAATTTACGAAATTCATATTGTCACGAAATGTTTTTTATCCCGTGGCGCCACGCTTGTTTAGAGTGCAGGGATATAGCTCAGACTCGGGATCGATCTACGTCAGGTGATAAAGAAAGCATTTCAGTTAAAAACAATAACAACGTCTATTGGTCAAAGACTTAATGATACAACATTAACCATGTCTATTGGTCAAAAACGTATCTTATATTATACCCAATTACTAAGGTGCGCATGTTTTCTCGATTTGCGGTATATTTTGGAATTGTTTAAAGGTCTTTCGTCACTGTTTTATAAATATAGTGTTTCCTAAGAGTTTGTGTTGTGTTTTATTTAAGGTTGGTTTCCTCGTAAGATCACATGAATATGTCACCACACTTTTAACTACTTGACAAACTCTACTTAGAAACTTATCTTTCTCAGCACTTTGACAAATTTATCATAGATTCGACTTTTACTACTGCGGATGAAACCCCCAGACTTCGCGATCGTGTGATCGAGCCAAGCCAAAGTTTGGGTCAGGAGAAAATGATTAAAACCTCAGGCGCCCATCTAAATAGCCTAGGAGCGGATTAGAACCTCAAGCGCCTTTGTTTACAGCCCAGGAGCTGGTGTTAGGTGAGACAAAAGCCTGCCGAACTGAAGGCTCGGTTGCGTATTTATATTATAAAAAATGCTGATCATTGCATGCTTAAGGTTCATAATCGCTACCGTTAACTGCTCGCGTTGTCTATAGTTTGCCTTCAATGTTTATATAACAATTTCCAAGTTTAAGTTCAAACTTAGGACAGGGTGATATTTATTTAGTAGCTTATGCATTTTAGTAGTTCACAATATTATCGTGATAATTACCTATTTTATTATTATATTTATAAATTAGGAATTCATTTGTCACAAGTCCATTTTTAATTCCGGCATGAACAATAACGTAACGTATCCCACTTCCAGTTTTATTTTTAATTAAAAATAAATTCAGCTGAAATAGATGTAAACATATTTAACTCCTATTACTGCAATATTGCAAGATGCCTGGATAGCAGCATCTATAACCAAGCAATCTCTTCCTTTATATTTGTCCTCTTTCAACAATTTCTTAGTACTTAACTCTCTCTTTTTCAATCCAGTTACAACGGAAGAATTAAAGAATTTTTTTTAGCATCAAAAATAAAACTTCATCAGTTTGGGGATAATATACCCATTAAAATCTGTTTGCCTTTCCAGAGCCTGCCCTAAAGCAAAGGCTATATAAGCTTCAGTGGAATCAGGTAATTTTTCAACTTTGTTAAAAAAAGCAAGAATTATTCCAATTTTTAAGGGAGGAGAGAGAAAATTACCTTCAAACTACCGACCTATATCATTACTGCCTACGCTTGGTAAGATTGTTGAAAAACTCATTATTAATGGGCAAATGGTAGGATTTCTGGAACAAAATAAACTATTGTCTTGCAAAATCAGTTTGGATTCCAATCTTCAAAAAACACGAACGATGCGATTTTTAATCCCATAGAACCGGTATACCTCAGACTTAATTATCGCGATAAGGCCGCGGCAGTGTTTCGTGACTTGTCCAAAGCTTTCGATTATGTCAATTACGAGATATTGCTGCGTAAGCTTGAAATTTATGGTTTTCGGGGTATTATTCTGAAATGGTTTTACTCTTACTTATCACAGAGAAGTCAGGATGTTGTCTCTTATGATAGTGTTTCAGACTCGGTTTCAGATAGCTTAACCATTAACGCTGGCGTTCCACAAGGTTCTGCTATTGGGGCTATTGCTATTTCTGATATACATTAATGATTTTCCTGCGATTATAGAGAATGGTCTGTGCACTTCATTTGCGGATGATACCACAATAATTTTGCATCAAAAAGATACTGACACGCTGACTACTATGGTAAATGACTACTTATAGCGAAAATTAAGATGTGGTGTAACGCCAACCGGCTGTCATTTAATATTTAAAAATATCCATTATGAATTTTAAATGTAACCTGGGTAATGGTTATATGGGTAACATCATAGAACATTGAACCACTAGAATTAGTATTTACCCCAGAACTTAGGCAAATTATGTGTCTCCACAATAAACTTGTTTATATTTACGTTCCCATCTTAGAACGTTGTCAGGTCGCCGATTAAAATCACTCATAAGTGATGTACTTTTTATTAAAACAAGTAACGGAGTGTTGTTTTTATTATGGCTAAGTTTCTTAACAAACGTTGTCTTTATGAAACAGTTATATACTAATTATTATTAAATATTGTTTGCATAAAATGAATTCCTCAAACGATAAAAAATAAATAATCGTGGCCTACGCCATTTAATAAATTGAAAGTATTGGCAACGCTGTTCAAAGCGGGATTTGCGCTGTGTTTGGTTGATGCAAAATTCTTGTTTGAAGGTTATGATACTACAAGCTAAATATTATGATACTTACCGATGAAAAGACCGTTCTGAGTTCTCTTTTTGATAATAAACATTACTTACGACACATTTAGCCGGCATTTTGTTCACAAATATCTTAAGAACCCAACAATAGCCCACTTAAATCTCAAAAAATAGCACGTAAACACACCTTGATGCAATCGAAAACAAACAACAGAAACTTCTATAGTGTTGCCAAGTGTATGTTTTAGGTGAGCTAGATGGAAAAGATTGATTTTATAATAGCCTAATAGTGTGATGAGTATTAGGTATAGAACGTATATAATTAAGCCGCTAGTGAAGACATGATTACAACAATATGCATAAGTATTCCGAATTTTTGCAAAATATTTTTAATTAAAAAACATCTATAAAAATAATGTAGTTATTTTTTACATATTCAATTCGGCAAACTAGTACAAACCCTCCTTCCCCCCCGAGTATAAATAATAGACAAACAAAAAAACGTCGTTTTATATCTATTCGTTGGAAGATCTTTGGATAACATTATTATAGGTAGAAGCATAGTGACAAAGTATCTTGACCTATGTGTTGATGATCAGCTCAGATTTGACAAACATATTGAATATTTATGTAAAAAAAAATCATCAGAATGTTTTGCAATTCCAACAGTCAAGACTGAGCTGGGTGAATGAATTGCTGCAGGGATGTATTTATCTTTAATTGAGTCACATCTTAGTTATGGCATCTGATTCTAGGGTTGTTGCGCGTAAAACCCTTTTAAATAAGTTAGCAAAATAGAATACATAAGATGTTACTTACACTTAAGGATGCGGCCAGCGCAACATGTGCTCCGACTTGCTTGTTGGCGTGGGAGTGGGTCAATTATTTACTTTGACCAGGGCGCCACCAGTTTAAAATAACTAAATCCGCAGACCCAAACTAGAAGATCCTCGCTCTTAAGAATCCTTAAGGGCGATTCAAAATCAAATGACTATCAACTACACTACTTGTTTCATTGAGGTATTTCAGAGCAAATAAAAGACGGTACATTCGTGCAGGTTTTAGTTTATTGGACGCTTGTTAGATTTGACGTTAACGTGTTGTCAAGTTCTTTCAATAAGCAGATTGATATAAATATAAAAAAAGGAAAAAAAACTTAACTGAAAACAAGTAATAACCTATATGCTCATAAATATAGAACCAGATCAATTGTGTATACATAGAGACTCTAATTTGAATTAAATTGAATTATAATAGAAGTGAAATAGATAAAGAATGATTGAATATTTGTTAGGCACATTTAACTATAACGGAGGTAATAATATAATATATTAAATGATTACGAAAGATCAAAAACCGACTTCAACAAATTAATTAATAACCACAATATACATAAGGCATCTATCGTCTCATCATCCTAGTAATAAAAGTCATCAGGATAATAC
>JAEQML010080896.1:0-11422 GCA_016904865.1 Pissodes strobi | reverse complement strand
TGGTTCAAGTTCCGTCACCTTGCCTTTCTGATCCGGTTCCCTGGGTGAAAAAGAAGAAAGATCACGTGATGGCGCCTCCCAAATCAAAATACTTCGGAGGTAAAATAGCCTCCCACTTGGATATCCGGATGGAGGCTGGCATGGGGGGACCATCAAGCCTAAATACGCCTCCAAGATAGAAAATAGACTGCGATTGGATATCTGCTCCGTATGAGGCACCAATACAAATATTAACTCAGTCCACCAGCACCTAACATCATGCAAGCCTCATATCTTAACTTTATCAGAAACAAAAGTGAAATCAAGCACTACGCATGTTCATTTAAACATATCCGGATATGATCTTTACTCCCGATTTCGGCATAACTCTGAATTAGCTGTTTTTATCGAGACGATTTATATTGCCAACGAGAAGAAACATACGAACCTAAGGACTTCGATGTCATGTGGTTCAAATTAAGCACAGATCGAGCAACCAAATTCATTAGTTGTTTGTATAGGCGACCTGGCGAATACCACTATAAATGACTTATCTCAAATCTTGGCAATCAAATTAATCTTCTGCAGATCAACTATCCAATGGCAGAAATTATCATAGTAGAGACTTCAACGTATGACTGGTTGAAACACTCCAACAAAAAAGACGATAAAGGACGAGAAGCGGAGACTTTTGCTATTATTAGTCACAGACTTACTCAGCTGGCTAACCCCATATATATAATACGGATATATGGCGTGTTGTATTAGAATATCATAGCTCTGGAGTTCACCGATGAAGGGAGATAAAACATATGTGTATTGCTGTACCGTAATATCATGATGCGGCACTGCACATGCGCCGGTTCCTACGCGCCGACGCACGCCGACAGAATTTGAAAATTATTATTGTGTTAAAATGTGAGGTTCTGGGGCCATAAAAACAACTTAAAATAACAAATCAATACCGTTTTATTTCATAAATGAATTATCTTTTGTTGATTTCCAAAACTAAATTAAAATACTATGTGAATACAGTGTTTCCCAGGATAGATGGTCTAAGAGGACAAATGGAGCAGCAGAATGAAAGAGAAATCAAAAAGCTAAATAAACTTTTTTCATAGAAATTATGGTTATGAAGATATTTGACAACAAAAATGATCCTAAAGAGATTTAAATCAATATTTAGTTGCAAATATATTAATAATCATACTTTCTATGAAAAATTTATTTGGCCTTTCGATTTCTCTTTTTTGCGCTCTTTCATTTTGCTGCTTCAAAAATATTTGAAACAAAAGTTTTTAATTATGCAAATCTACATTGTTATGCTTAATATGAACCCTGTAGAACATATTTTCTAAACAAGCAAACACTTTTATTAAGAGTGACTTTTTCCTACCTCTCACTTTTTGGTTCATTTGTGCTCTTGGAACACCTATCCTGGTACACACTGTAGAACTTATGGATGTGTTCACGTAAGAGCAATCTAGTATGTATGTATGTAAAGGCCTATTCATTTGGCTTTGCTCAACCTGCTCGGAAAATGAAAGAAATCAGCTCGGAGCAGAACACGAAATGCTATGTCTGCACTCCAAGCAGATATTTCCTGCTCGGACGACTTCCTAGCTTGCTACCCCAAATGAACGCACTTTTTGTTAAGACAGCACATGGATAGGATATTTTATATATATAGGGATATTTTTCTCAAAAAGACCACGATGCCTTTCAAAAAGTGAGGTCATATTATTGTTTTATATTCCGCGGCTTTTGTTGATTATCTGTCATCTTTCTGCTTTTGCTCTAACTGCTCCACCTCCAGACTAGGTGCAAGTAGAGCATGATCTAACTGATCTTGAGCACAGTGCTCCATCCCAAGCGAACCAAAAAATCTCAGCTGCTCGAGCCAAATGAACATCGATCACCTGCTCCAAGCCGCTTAGGCTCGTGAGAGCGCGCCAAATGAACATGTCTTAGGTACATAAAGTAGGTACATACATATATTCATGCCTTACCACAGGAGATACATACAAGTATGTAAGTTGGTTAATTATACATTTTATAAATAACTGGTCTTACCACTGCAATTATTGTGACATTTATATAACATTTTATAACTAATTTACTTAATTGAACTTTGTGATTGTCAAGGATATCCTGCGCCATCACATGATCGTTCATTTCGCTGGTGTTAAATGGAGCCCTTAATTTTTGAAATATTTCGTTCATGATCACTGTTGGAATATTTTTAGAAGTTAAACGATGCGAATTCTGTCGTAATATTTTTTCGGACAGTGTGCATATAGCACATACATCTTTAGATGGTGCTAAATAATAAGTTCCTCGATCTTTCAATTTCGATAACAGTGGCAAATCTTTCCCAATTATGTGCTGAAGACATATGTTACAATTAATTTTTTTTGAAATTTTTTTGGAAATGTAGCCTGCAATATACTCAACTACATTTTCCACATATGGGCTTAATTGCAAAAAACTGCTAATATAATCATGTCCAAAATCTGATAAGGGTTTATCAAGTATCGAAGGATCACCCAAGGGACATGTAATCTTTTGCTTTCTTGTTGAGGCAACATACAAAATTTCAACCCCATCGAAGAGGCAGTTACCATTTTCTACCTCTTTGATTTCATGCCTCACTAACAAACGTTTATATGCGGTTTTGAATTGGAGGGCATTTGGGTTGTTATTGAACCCTCCCCTACTTCTTATTGCACTAAAAAATGTCTTTAAATAATCTTGTGATAATTTATAAGTTAATAAGTAACTTAATCCTTTGCTTTTTAATATATCAAATAGTGGAAACATGTTTGTTAAAAATATGATTAAGCCTAAAAAGCCAGTTTTCCTATTAGATTTTAGAATAGCTTGACCTTCTCCATCCTTAATATTATTTATATAAGTGATAAAACTACTTGCATACTCCTTCAAAGTGTCATAGTTTTGTTCTGTTAATGGAGTGTCAAATTGTCTTTTTGAAAATTTGTTTTTACAATTCAGCATATCTGCCATGTTGTTGAATTGCAAACAGAAAATACCTGTAGGCAAACAACCATCAAACTGTCTTCTTAATTTATAATCAGGCACTTTACTTAAAAATACAAAAGACTTATAAATACTTTCACTCAGTACCTGCATTGCTAACCGAACATTCATTCTATTTTTGGTATAATTAATATGTTTAGCAGTTAATTTGTTGGCTATCCGGACACCCTCATCTTTTTGTAACTCATGCAAATTTACAATATATTGCCAATTGATAATATTACCATCTTCAGTTTTTAGAATTTTTTTGTCTCCTAGAGTATTTCTAATTAATTTGATCATGTGGCACAAGTCTAGAAACAGATAACAAATTTCTGATGTCACTGGGTTCTGAAAATATGGCTTAAAATTTGTGCCATAATCGAAATTTGCCCCTAAACTTGTGCACATATTCAAATTTGTTGATGCTCCGTCAAAGGTTATGGAGTACACTTTAACATTGATTTCTTCTAATAAACGAAATGCTTGAGTTAATATATTAGCCCGCTGACTTCCATTTAACCCACGATTTAAAAAATACCCAATGGGAATTTTCCTGCTATTGCCTAAAGATACAGCCATAAAAACCAAAGAATTTGTTGCCATTGGCATATTGTCATTGTCTTGTTTATCAATCATTGTTCCACAATCAACACCACCATGAAACTCACCTTGATGGTAAACTGTAGATTCTTTGATAGACATTTCATCTATGACTAAGTTAATTATAACTTGTTTTGAACTAGCACGAAGACCTATAGCATCAAATGCTTCCTTTGTAAAGCCTGGAGACCGATCAACCACTCTGTACCATCGGCGCAGTGTTGATGGATGTGGCAAAAGTTTCTCCCAATGTTTTCGAACATAATTATAGGCCTTGGGAGAATAAAAGTGTAGAGTTAAAGCAAAACTTCGTATATCTGCTGAATATTGCCCTTTCCCTTTTGATTTTTCTTGAAATAACTTCTCTCACAGTATTAGGTAATATATCCTGAAAAGGAAGATATATAAATTGTAGAGTATAATCTGGATAAACTCTACTCATAACAACACTCAAAGCATAACAAATGTAGCAAATATTAGATGTAAGTACACAACCATGCACATGTTTGAACTTTTAGTGTGGATGATAATGTTTAAATAGTACTAAATAAAACTATATACTTCTAATAATGAAATGAAATATGAATTTATTAATCCAAGGATATACGACAACTCAAAACAGAATATCCAAATCTTATAAATCCACACTTCTTGCCTTTAATGGTTATTTGTTATGCCTTGGGTCAAAATTGTTGTATTATTTATATAAATGTACCATTAAAGTCTCCCCTGCTTCTTCAGTCATCAATACTTTCTTAGTTAAATGTTGCATCATATCTTTTAGGGAAGAAATGCGTTTTAAAAGATATCTATTTTTGTCTTGAAGACTTTTAATTTTCTTTGATTTGTTGTTATCAGTTCTCCTCACTAACTGCAGAACTCTACGAGCTCTTTTAGGGGTTGCCATATCGGGTGTTCTAATTTCAGAGATGTGTCGTGGCTCTGCAAATCTTCGTTTTTTAGGAGTGTGGAGTCGTTGTACAAGTTCCTTAACTGAAAATTAACAAATGCATTACAATATCAAACAAGATTTTATATCTTACCCTGCGGATTAGCACTAAAAGGACTAGTACAGAGTTCTGAATGCAGTTCCATCCCGTTAGGTCCAGTTAATTGACAAATATTTGCAGTTGAAGTAGATGCGCACATTTCAGAATCTGTTGTCATTGCTTCGGCAGGAGTAACCAGCAATGTATTATCTTCTGTTGCAGACTTCGAATCAGATAAAACTTGAAGTGATACATCAACTACTAAAGGCGGCGGATGAGGCACTAATATTGAGGGCACTGCATCTTTTTTTAGAACCATTCTTCCCCCTAGTAACTTTGCATTGGGTTCAATATAATCATTCACATTAAAGTGAACTGAGCAAATTTTAACTTTTGCTACATCATCCACTTCTTCAGATAATCCACAAGCCTTAAACCATGCTTGGCGGACCTTTGCATCATTCGGAAACCTACAACAATTTTCAAACAATAAAAATATTATATATTGTATACTTAATCTTAAAACTTACTTGTGAAGAGTTGTCTGGTTTATTGTTTGTTTCTTGTCAAATAAACACAAATAACAATTTTTCGACATAATGCACAAAAAAACATAAATCAGTACAAAGAGAATGCCAAAAAATAAAAAATATTCAAACAAAGATAATGATAACAATAAAATCCACACTCGAAACTCGAAATAGGTTAACGTTGGACGCGAAGCGAACGTTGTCAAATGTCAAATCTGAAGCTACGATTCTGATTGCTTGAAAGTGGGCGCATGTGTACAAGATATCATTTTACCTACGGTACCGCCATATGTTGCTGTCTCGTTTTGATTTCGTAATGTTCGATGCTGCACACGCAATATATCCGTATTATATATATGGCTAACCCCTGAGCGTCAAAGAGACTTTGCTAGCCTCCTGGATCTATTCTTATCAACTAATCCTGATTTCTACACTGTAACCGTCCAGCCTTCATTGGGTTCACCAGGTCACAATCTTATCTTCGCAACCCGTGTACTATCAAAACACCAGACCCACAGGTACCCCGAAAGGTTTGGCGCTACAAATCTGCAAAGTGGCGTGGCCTTCGCGAGTTTTATCTCTCTCTTAATTCGAAAGATGTATGCCGAAGCAATCAAAAAACCTCTGAATCTGCGTACGAGATAACTCAAATTATCCTAGCTGACATGGAAGCTTTCATCCGCTCTTCTATGAAGCGTATCTCAAACAGTAACCTGCTGGTTTGGATGCAGCTCAGAGGACGACCGGCATATCCTCAGAACTGTTCGTAGTAGCGGTCAATAATCAGGAGCAGGACGGGGTTGTACCAAGGGCTTTCATCGTGCCACCGGCTTCCAATATGGAGATTCCAGATGAAATGGTACCTACAACAACGTCCTCAGTAGGTGACGGGATTAGGAGCGGATTGGAGAAGTGTAATCGTTGAGAGGCGCTTCATGGTCAGCGGAACCTAATCTTTATCGTAAGATTTTTACCAAGATTAGGTTGGTGAGTGCAGATGTTTGGTTTCTAAAGTCTTGAAAAAAATTTAGTGTTTCTCCAAATTTTATTAAAATGGGTTTACATACATATTAACATATTTCCCCGTTACGGAAACAGTTCATTCTTTTGCTAGACAAAAGTGGCTGGATTTAGAAATCAAAAATTTGTACTGTATACGAAGTATGTTTGAAATAGAGAAGCATACAGAGTATATAAAAAATAAACCTAACATTTAGCCTAACAAATATTGAATATAAAGAATGGTACGAGCTCCAGAGAAAAATGATCTTAGTAATCGATACAAAATACACCAAGAAAATAACGTACCTACATCAGTAAGAAACTTAAAAAATAACTTAGGATAATGAAACCTAAGTCGGATGGTTCTCAGGAGATCGTAAACTTTGTGGAAAGCAATCTTTTTGATCTTTTGATAAAGCTGAATTGAATCTTATAAATAAAGATCTGAATTTTGCATTGCCTCCACCAGAGGATAACTTACTTGATACTGTAGGTAATATAGAAAGCTGTATTTAACATCTTCCTGATTCTACTAAAAGATTTGTTAGCAAAGCTTGCAGACATCAGATCTCAAAAAATATATTAATAATAATGTTAACTCTCGACCTGTAAAAGGGAATAAGTATAATCAAGAGATTAAAGGAGAAAGATATTTTCTATCTATAAGCTGACAAAGGTAATAAGGTTGTTATATTGGACAAAAGCGAATATTTTCAAAGAGTTGATAATATTTAATTGAATCCGGGCTTTGTAAGAAAATCTCAAGGAATCCATTATTTAAGATGATAACACAAGTCGAAACACACTTTGCAAAAATGTAGCAATCTTACCTGTGATCAAATTAAATACAAATTATATGCGAGCAATCCAACAATGCCGAAGCTATATTGACTTCCCAAGATTCATAATCCTAAGAACGCAATGCGGTCCATAGTCTCGGCAATGGGATCAGCAACTTATATATCTACAAGTGGATAGCAAACCAGTTTGAGATATTACCTATAAAACAACAGAACGTGCCACATTAATTTTATTTAACTTAATCAGCGCATTCGCTATAATGTCAAGTTGTCGAAGAATCAAATTATCCTTAGATTTCATAAACCAAGTTCAGGGGGCGATTCTTAAGGAAAGTGAAATTTTAATCTGGTTTGATGATAGCTTATTGTGATGTGCCCTAGTGTACCAATTCCACAGACCTTACAATACCTTGGTGAATTACTTGAGATAAATAGCACTGATAACAAAATCTAACCCAAACTTTGCATGGATCAAAATTATTTTCAATATAAAAATAACTGTTGCCAACAACTTGAAGACATAGTAATCAGCGATTGTTTATCACCGTTCTTGACTAGTCTTTTCATGAGTAAGTTTGAAGGTGAAATCGGTCAGGAGTTCGAATATTTTCCAAGGGTATGGAACAGGTAGGTGGTACAGGTATGTGAATGTACTTTAGCAATTAGGAACGAGAATGACACCCTGGAATCTGATATTTAGAAGCAGAACTGCCGCTAACCGCTATGTTCCATTCACACTCATTTCTTTGACAGAATGGTGAAGGAATCTGACTAATTGATTTGATTTCATTCGTAAAGATGTCTGCGGCAATATAGCTGCCACAAACATAATGTAAGCTATTTATAAATATTGACTCCTTCTACTGCGACCAACACAAAATGGCCAGCTCTCATTTTTTTAGTACACCAGGTATCTCTGACCGCATGTTTGCGATCATTGTAGGGCTAATTTTCCTCTCGGTAGAGAAATATTTAACCATTGTCTAAAGAAGAATTAGGCGATGATTTAACTATGAAAAGAAGACAATTGGGAATATAGCGAAGGTTAATAATGTCAATACTAGCTTAATAGATAAACTAATTAATAGGCTCAGTCGGAACTGACCCGGGTAGATTATACTACAATAATACACAACAAATAAAATATTTGTGTAGAGAAATTAAACTAGGAGATTCTAAAAATAATTATGTCAAATATCAACAATATTGGTGTCTATATTTGCGTCTGGAAAATATACAAAATTGTGCAGAATAAATGAATGAAAAGAATGTTCCAAACTATAATAGAACTATTAATAGAATTATTTATTAAATAACAATATCATTTTATACTAAAAGAGCATGTTTTTGTACATTATTTAAGAATATATAATCTGTATAAAAACAATGGGATTGTGAGAAATGTTTACAATTTTTCAGAATAGCATGTTAAGGAATAATACATCATTATTATTCTTGCGAGTTTATGTTGCCAGTATTGGCATGGCAAAATATTAGAAAATAGGTTCGTAATTTTAAACGAATAGTAGAAACTATGTGCAGCGAACAATGTCTGGTATTTAAATCTAATCTAGAGGTGGTCCCTGTAGAAATATATAACAAATGTGTATTGCAATAAATCAGAAAACAATACGTAAATATCAATTCTTCAGTCAGATAAAGCAGTTATCTATGAAATTTTGGAACGTGTTTTAAATTTTGAAATAAGGCGAAACCGAGTTTTAAAAATTAATACTTTTTACTTCCCAAGGGAGGAAAGTAGCTATTTTACCTCCTAGGGAAGCAGCTGAAAATTTGAAGAGTAACTGTCGATTCATGGAGTGTGTAGCGTTGTAAATGCTACCAAACCCCGTAACATAGTTTCCTCCCTTTCACTTGTAGATTTATATGATTGTTACTGTTTTTACCTTACATTTGAACCTAACATACCTATTCTGAGTTCTGCATTTATATCTTCAAGTATTAAACATTACCTATTTCATACTTGGGAATATTGAAACGCACTCTACAGTTCCGAAGTGTTCCAAGCCGTACCTCCGTTTCGAACGAAATGAATATTGTTTTTTTGCAATTGACGTGGTCTTTGACTTCAAAGCGTAAGGAAGGAAAGAAAGAAAAGTTCTAAAGTGGCTATATTATCGTTCTACTTTTTGGCCATCAGGTCTATTTTTCATCATTAGATAAATTGGCAAGCACACAGCCATTAATATTTTCGCTTATTATCGACAATTTCGTCCCATATATACACTTTATGCAAGGTGAGGGTTACCCTTTTAAAAGGGTTGCATTTCTATATTAGATAGTTAAAATTATTTATAATTTAACTAGGATCCTTCCTCTGGGCTGAATCTTCATCTTCCGCCCTATTTTTCCCTGGCCTAGAGAGCTCTTTTTGTCGAAATGATGCTAACGGCATGGTGTGACGTGCAGCTTGGCAGGAAGCAGTAAAAAGCCGTAATTGGGGCCAACGAAGTAGCCATGTGGGTTGGGAAATAGCCACCAATTACTGCCAGTGATTCCCACTTCTGTGTGACCAGGTGTAAAGGACAACCCAAACTAGTAGGCACTATAATTGCATATCTTATTTTTATCGAACTTACCGTTAAGTGACTTATAATCGGTAATTATCTTTTTTTGTCCCTATTACTGTTTCTTATAGTTACTTGATTGATTGATTCAGAGTTTCTCACTATCGTATTTCTTATGGCAGTAGCACACACAGTAAAGGGATATCCTATGGCACTCGACGAGCGGTGCGTGTGCGAAGATATTGATTGACACGGTTCTTGAATAGTTGTAGGTTTTAATTAGGGGGAAACATATGTCTTGGGAGGGAGTTCCACTGTAATGCAGTGCGCCAGATAAAGGAGTCCCTGTAAAGCGACGTTCTAGGTGTTTCCAGTTGTACAACGAACAGGTGCCCTCTTGTCTGTTGCAACTATCTGACAGGCGTTGCTGGGGGTGGGATGAAGCAGGCCAAATCTTGGGTTAGTATCTGATATTATGTCGGTTATCGAATGTGTTTCTAATAATATTGAAATTATCTGATATTATCTTGATTAGCCAGTGTCTTCCTAATGTCACCATTATTATTTGATTTACATTTTTTTTTGCATTAGGTACGTTTACATAAATCTACTTACTTCGAACTTACCGTTAAATCATAAATTACTTTAAGTTGTTTATTACCTTTTATTGTATCTATTACTGTTTCTTAGCGTAAATTGGTTTAGTAGTATAGCACTTACGTATATGATAGTATTTCGGTTAGCGAATGTTTTGCTAATACTGTAGTAATTATATGATTTATTCTTGTATTGCGTATACTCACTTAATTACTACTTACTTATTGCAATTTGCTGTAACCCTACCGGCTGTAGACTATGCTATATAACTACCACACTAGGTTTTTGTCCATAAGTAGTTTACAGAATTGATCTCACTTCGATTTCTCCCTGATCTTCACTAACTATATATTTCCTTCACAGGTTAAATCATTTGACTTACTATTTTTTAACTGTTTATTTGTCCAATGATATTATCGCTGCTATTATTTAGAGGATTAATCTTTATTTAGGGCGTTCTATGGTTATTCTGTTACTTAGTCAGAACTTTATAAATTCAGATTTTAGTTCTTCAATATCTATGCTTTGCAATAATTTAAGATCTAGGGTTAATGATTTTATAATTGGAGGTGAGATTTAGCGTAAGGATTCTTATAATTATTTTAAGTGTAATACTATAATCTCAACTAGGATTGTGGCCTAATTAACGTTCCATTATGCACGAAACTTATTTAATCTCTAAATAAATAGCATGAGTAGGATCTTTGATGTTTATTTTGGTAGTCAAGGTGAAGTTGAATTTATAAAAGTGCTTTTTAAGTGTCTTATATTTTTATATAGGGTATTTGTCTAAATTTTACTACACAAATTTCACTGCTTAAAAATTATTGAGATATTCATACTAGAAAATTTGGTGGCGCCTTCGCCCAACTGTCAACAACTCTACGACCCACACCTATAAATAATAACACTGCTGAGTGAATCAAGCATATGGACCGATTGTTAAGCAATTTACTAATAGCGTTACGCAAGAATTGCTATTCTTGTTATGAATAATTTAGCTTGCCAGCTCGTCTTTGTTACTAAGACTACCAGCAACCGTACCAGACTTGCAGTCCCCATGTCTTTCCGTGGCTAAAATACCAACTAAATCGCGTTCTTTCCTGACGGTTGGCCTAGACATTTGCGATCATAGTATCTAAAAAGAAAAACTGCTAGGTGTCAGTGCATTTAACATTGGTTCCAATTTTCAGACATTTTAACGATTTTTTAGGTGGAATTACTTCCGTTTGCAATAATTTTGGTGAATCTTCGAGACATCCTACCTATCCTGTTTTGAATCAGGTGAAGGAAGCCGCGTCACAAAAAGTATCACTTTTATAGACTTTTACTCCTAATAATGCAATATATGATGAGTC
>JAEQML010080895.1:0-11422 GCA_016904865.1 Pissodes strobi | reverse complement strand
GCTGCATTGAACTGGACCAAATTTCGGTCGCCCCAAGTTTGAACTTTCTCCAGGTCTTGATTAATTGCTGTAATCTGCTCCTGTCTGCGGTGATGAGTCTCAGTCGCTGGTAAGGGTTTTTCTGATCTAAAGTGGGAGACAAGGGTACTGTCATCTGCAAAACTGTAAACAGGATTATTCGTATTTATTCTAAAATGAACTTCACGCATATCGAAAAATGTGATATGTTAGAATCTTATCTTAAGTGTAGCAAAAATAGTGCTATAGCATAGAAGATTATCGCCAGAGGTTTCCTGTAGGTAATTTTCCGAGCAGGAGATATTTTTTGGTCCTCTATAGAAATTTTAGGAGTAACGAGAAAGAGAAAACTGTTTATAATAAGCGAAGATATTGAAATTAACATCTTGGCCTATTTTGAAGTACATAATGAAAAGTCAACAAGAGATTTAGCAAGAGAGTACGGTGTTAGTTTGGTGACAAGACAATATAACAATATTCCCCGATATAACCCCGCCCGATTTTTATTTTAGTGGTTACGTTAAGGATTAAGTTTATAAGAAAAATATGCAAACGTGGAAGAACTTTAATTGAACATCGAAAGAATAAAATTGCATCCATTGACAGCAGGTCCATTTTAAAAGCAACAAAACGTGTTTTAAAATGTGCCCGAAAATGCACAGAACAAAAAGGCGATGTGTTCGCCCATTTAATGTAATTATTGTTCACTATCCATAGCGACCATTTAATTTTTTTACTTGTTTCATAGCCAACTTAACAGAAAATTAAATATCGTTATAACTTTGTTATTTTTAAGTTTAGGACGATAGTGCAAAGGATCTTTTTTATTTAGAATACTATTTGCTATCCATTTTTGTAAAAATATGCAGGGCATTCCATTTAAAAAAATGTTGTTTTTTCCATATTTTGGGAAACGCCAAGTTCAATTGTTTTTCTGTTTTCACAATCTTAATCAGCGGGAAAAATGCCACTAGTTTGCTAATTTAACCATCATCGTAGCTCCAATAATAACGGAGTTAGCAATAGTGCCGACTTAATCGGAGGCACCCTGTATATGATAATATTAGGGAATGTAAAAAAAGGTAATTCAGTATAATGAGTACATGTTGTCCATAGTATCACAGATGATGACTAAGTTAGACACTAAACCATTTCAATGTAAAATCACTGTAAATAGTAAATCTATGTTCCTAAGACCAGTAACAGCAGCTGAAATCTGTAGTTTGAGTAATAAGATAAAAAAACAAACAAAGCAAAAATAACAATACCTCACATTAAAAATGTTCTCTGCTTTTTAGTGAACAGCTCTTTTAAACAAGGTGCTTTTCCAAATCAGCTCAAGATAGCATTAATATATCCATTATATAAAAAGGGTGATCCAGAAATAATTGGAAATTATAGACCAATAAGTCTCTTGCCAGGTTTTTCAAAGCTGTTTGAGTTGGCCATGTGTGAAAGATTGGTGGATTTCTTAAAGAGTGTAATTTGTTCAACATCCACTCGCACGGTTATACATGTGGTAAATCAACAGAAACTGCAATTTTTCAATTTACTAAAATGATTTTAGAAAACTTAGAGAAAAATGGAATGGCCCATGTATTTTTTTAGATTTATCGAAAGCTTATGACTGTGTTGACAGGGAATTGCTTACCAGGAAGTTAGATTTATGTGGTGTACGAGGACATCCTCTTGAACTTTTTGAGTCTTATTTGTCGGATAGGAAACAAAGTGTAAAAATTGTCAGGGATAACCAAGCCATTTTTCGGATATTTTAGAGAATAAACTAGGAATTGCTCAAGGCAGCATACTCGGACCCATTTTGTTTGTTATCTTTGTGAATGACCTATATTCCATAGTGGATGACAGTAATGTATCTATAGTATGTTATGCTGATGATACAAATTTACTGGTTGGAGGCAAAAATGTTGCTGATTTGACATATCAAAGCAGCAAAGTTTTTAATAAAGCAAATAACTGCTTTAGTGAAAATAAACTTCTGCTTAATAAAGAAAAATCTAATATAATAATGTCTAGAATAAAGCTTTGTAGAATTCCAGTTTGCAATTGTCTGACAGAAATGTAAATATTGTGAAAAGTGCTAAATTCTTGGGTTTACACATCGATGAATTTCTTGACTGGTCTGATCATATCAGTATTTTGTTAAATAGATTAAACTCGATATGCTATGGAATTAGTGCTAAAATATCGAATTATTTTTTGGAAAAATGTTCAAATGCAGAATATATTTGTGTTTCAAAAACGGCTGATTAGATGTATTAAGAAAATACAATTTAGGGAAAGCTGTAGGGGAGTTTTTAGGTCCGAGGGTCTATTAACGATATATGCTCTGTACATCCACGAATCACTGCTATTCTTTTTTAAAAAGTTTTGAACTACAAGTATTTCATACATACAACACAACAACACTAAATGTTGATTACCCAATGCACCGTTTGGCAATGACAGAGAGAAGTCCCTATTATATGTGTCTCAAATTGTTCAACCACCTGCCAAACCAAATTAAATGTATTAGTAATGTTAAATTGTTTATGACTGAAGTTAGAAAGTTACTAGTTGAATTAGAGCCGTACTCAATTGATGATTTTTTGTCTGGACATTGATAGATAAAATTAAACCTAAACTTAGTGTAGTCACTGTTTTTGACACTGTTTTCTTTGTGTGTAATGTTTATTGCTGATTTTTGTAATTTATATTGTAACACAATTTGAAATAAAGCTTATTGAAATTGAACCCCCACAAGACATAGGCTTCCATTTGAAAAAAAAAAGTTGGGGTAACTGGGGTTTGGGATTTTTTTTTATTTAACCGAAAAATGTGAAAAACTCAAAATCAGTTACCGAGTTTCAGCGTTTTTTGAACACATTGCTTGCTCAAAAGATATGAATTTTATTACAGACCTTTGGCCATCCGTGTATAATAATATATCCCCAGTAGCAACTTTTATGGAATCTGTTTCAAGTAGTGTAACTCGTACAAAAAAGGGATAACTTACTTGTAAACTTTACGTTATCAGTTAACAATTATTGTTTCATAAATAATCCCTTTGAAGCTAAATATGGAATTAATTTTAGAAACAAAAAAACCCGCCCCTGCTAACTAAGGGTAGTTTTATTATGTATTGATTTTCCGTGACATCACGGCCGTTTCCCGGCAACAACGGGCATGCTCGCTGCAGTGTCCGATCGACCCCGACCAAAAGATTTCCCAGGGTCTGCCAGTTTTCCTTAGAGGGTGGATTTTCCTTTAAAGATGTCAAGTTTCAGTGCGTGAGTCGAGTGCTTCTCCGTATCAGTGTTTGGGTTCTGGGACACAACCGTGCCAGCATGGGTACCGTGTTGAGCTTCTCGCCTCGCGATAGGGCTCGGCCATTATACACGACCACTAGTACTGGAGATTTTGCCTTGAATAATTTTTCTTATGAGCAACTAAATAATGCTAAAAATAACAGAGACTATACAAGTAATAAGGCCAACTTAAGCCATTCAAATACTCACACTATAAATAATATAAATAATAACGATAACGCCCGGATTATATCCGAGAAAAATGCGTTAGAGAAGAATTTGAAGAAGCACTCCCTGTTTATAAACGCCCTCTCATGGAAAAGGTTTTCGACCACGAACAACAACAAAAAGAAGCAAGAAAATATAAAGAACAAAAATATTACCGTTTTCAGGCAACCGCTAGACAACATTCATCCGCCAGTGGATAAAAACAAGAATATCCAGCAACAACAATCCAACAAACAACCTTCTTACTACAGTACAAAGTCAACGTCAGCCTTAGCCTTGGACATTGTCAGAGTGAACAATGCCAATAATACAAATTACAATCTTCAATGTGAAAAACTTACAAATAAACAGGCTTTGCCAAGTCAACGTGAGTCGAATCAGGTAGTCCCGGTGGCCGCCCCGAGAAGGACTGTCATTCAGGCTTCGACGTCCGAACTGCTGAAATGCTTAGGGATGTTTTTGCACTCGAGATGTTACAAGTTGAGAGATTTCCAAGCTGGGGATGCTGTTATGTGGTTGAGAACGGTTGATAGGAGTCTTTTACTGCAAGGCTGGCAGGTAAGTTTATCAGTGGTGTATTTTTAGGTGATTCTGATTCTAGTAATCGCTGCTTATAAATTTTATTACCCTTTGGTTTCTAATTTTATCATGGCAAAATATAAATATTAAACTTATATTAGTCTATATCGTATAAAGTGTGTACCATTACAAATTCAGTTAGTGAAAGAAGAAGGCTTTCGTTAAATTTTATGAATTCGGTATATTGAATGTACGATACCGTAAGGTTATTGCTACACAATTTAAATGTCCACTACATTTTTCTACATTCATAAATTAATAATACCAAGCAGCCTTAAAAATGTACTTATTTAGAAAAAAATTGTGATAAAAATTTTAATTCCTTGAACCAAACATTTACCTCAAGGTATTTTGCAATATTTTGCGAATAGTATATGGCTGATAATATTTTTTTGTGTTCACTGCAAATTACGGATGGCTTTTTAAAATGCATCAATAGAAAATGAAATGAAATATGATTTTGATCTAATGTCTATTTCTATATTCTCGTCTACTTCCTTCAAATATTAATTTACAAAAAAGTATACGCTTAGTCCTTTATTACCCCCTTTGTGTCCCATTTCAGATACCGACCTATGCATCTCATCTAATAAAAATGTGATTTTGTATAAATTTGCCTAGTAACTTCAGGTAATAAAGACATTACCTGAAAATACCTTAAAGGTATTAAGTAGTATTTTAGATGACAAATATCATATTTAGGTTTGATCCTCCCCCTCGCTAAACGCCCTTTTTGCAAAAAAAGTACTAAGTTTATACAGTACATTTGCCGTACTATTTGTAGCCTGCGATTTCCCAGAAACACTAAGATATCCGAAAAAAATCATTTATTCAATTAAAAACAATTAGTCCTCCATCATCCGTCCAAATCAACTATTTTTTTCTCTATAATTGAAATATTACTGAGAATTTTCAGTTTTAAATTACAATTATTGTAGTTTTAATATCAAAACAATGGTTTGCACCCATGGTGCTTTCCTGCGAATGTATATACATTGTGTTATTTAAGTTCGTGGCCAAACTTTAGGAGGTAACTCTTTGTTTGGTTTTAAGACAAACATGGGTCCGGAAATGCATTGTTTGCATGATACATGGTGTCAAACTTAAAAAAAAATAGTTTTTTTGTAAAAATCTCAACAATCTTTTAGTCAATTTTGTTAACATTTGGCAGTGGTAGTTACGGTAGTAAAAGGCTAATTTAGCCCTAATTAGATTAATTAAGAATAATTATTATTAAGTCCAGTGGCGTCCCGGGAGGCAAACTACTAGATTACTTTTGAAAAAAAAAATGTACGCCACTCACTTTTTCAGAAAATTTTATATTTTTTTTCCAATTTAACAACTAAAAATACAACTCTGCAATCACTTAAATCACATTCTTTGTAATAATAGCCTAGGGGCAGTCCCTCTATTTTTTTTTCCAAAAAAACTAAGCAAGATACGAAAATAATTCAAAGGACAAAAAAGTTGTATTTTTAGTTCCTTACTCTACAATTAAAACAAACATTTGAAAAGAAGTCAGTGGCGTACACTACCGTTTTTTTTTCTTAAACTTAAAGACCCTGTATTTTGGAAACAATTCATTTCCGGACCTATGTTTGTTTATATAAACTTTTCGTCTTGAAATGTCTCAAGGAGTCACTTCCTGAAGTTTGGCCACGCACTTAAATAACACGCAATATAGAGCAACGTAATGACTGGTAAAATGACAATAATTATCTGTACGTAGTGGTACGTAATAATTTTAAATTTTTTACATCCCAGAAAAATTGCGCTTTATTCGCTTGTTTGGAAATTGAAGAAGCAAGCTTAAAACAATTAAGTTATTGTAAAAAAAAGCAGCTATTTATGTAATACATAACATGTTGTAAAATGAATACCTTTTAAGCACGCAACGTGAAAATAATTGTTCTATTAGGCAAAGGCGTTTGGCCAACACGTCAAGTTTAAACATATTGTTGTTATTGCAATTTATTTCATATATTTGAAGACACTACTAGTTTTAAAACATAAAAAATGTTTTATATTTTGATATCGACCTCCGGTTTTTTATCATTAATAAATTCATCTCTTCGGAAAAATTTTACAATGTTGGATTTTTTTTAATCTGTCAAAAAATTTTATATATAGGGTGTCATAGAAGCTGGTGATTTTTGCTGCAATTACTATAGCACGTCACTTGAATCACTGGTCCATAGCAAAGAAAGCAGTTTGTCAAATTTAATATCTGCTTTATTTTAAGAGATACCGAGTTTTTTTGTAAAACCTTGCCTTTTTTCGACTTTTTGGTAGTGTGTGCGGTATATCGTGTGCGGTGTATCGTGCAAACCTTGCAAGTGATCATTGTACCTTACGAAAAGTTTGTTTATGTCCAATAAAAAAAATTGTACCTAAATCACGGAATTAATTTTTTTTTTAATTCTGTGTACCGGGTGGTCAGTTAAGAAGGGCACTCAGCCATATCTCGAAAAATAATTATCGTAAAGACTTGCGGTAAAAAACTTTGTAACTAAAATGGCCAAGAGAAAACGCTGGAAATTTCTAAAATGGTCGCCTGTGGCGTACGCGCTATCTGGAATTTAGAAAGTTGTTTTTTTCCAAATTTTCACCAATTAAGAATACTTGAAATGCAGATAGTTTTAAGGCTAAGACAAATTTGTTTGATTCTTTTTTGTTAATAACTTTTTGCTCTATCTATTCAAATAAAGTGGTAGGCGATGTTCAAATGTTTTTCCAAACAAATGTCTATAACTTCAAAACGTCTCAACGGATTTCAACAAACTTAGTGTCGTTGAAAAGAGCTTCTCTTAAGCTATTAGCTGCTCTATGAACAAGCTGGTTGCGATTGCTTACGTTGCCGCTAGAGGGCGTTTTCTGACATAACCACAAATAAGATAGATTTTCTCAAAAATTTTAAGGACAACGATATCACTTTTTTTACAGCTAAAGATGAAATGAGAGCTTAACACGTCAGTGAAAACCGCATCTTAATATCTCTTTCCTAATCTAAATTATAAACAAAAGTAATTTAAAAAACGAAAAAAAAATCATATTTTAGGGAATGCTTCGGTATATGTTGTTTTTAATTCCTAATTATAGTTGTTTTACCACAATATATATTATTTTACTGCTAAAATACCAACCTGATTAGAAAAATAGTGTTTAAGGTTGTTTTGTTCTTATTTATCGTGGTCGTTAAAAAAATTCAACTCCGTATATTTAAAGGTTTCTAACATATACAGGGTGTTTCAGAATTGAATGCTAATCCTTAAGGGTGATAATCTTTGGGTGATTTTAAGAAGAAAATGTCATATGAACATAGGTCCGCAATTGCCTTATTTTTGAGATACAGGGTGTTGAAAATTTAAAAAAAAATCGGTTTTATCCCAATATTTCTCAAACCGCTGTAGATATTTCTTTACATTTTGCTAGGTATTAAGTACGTATAAAAATATATTTTCTTAAGCAAAAATTTTTTTTCAAGTCCAATCAGTGGCGCCTTCACTAACATGCCCTCTTATATTTTTAAACGAAAAAATGAAACGCCACTGCTCTTTTTAAAAATAAAACTTATTTTCGCAAGCTGTTATTATTTCTTAATAAGAATGTCCTCTTGACTTTTTTCTGTCCGACGAACAGTTTGTCATTAAAAAATAAAATGCATTTATCTGCACGGTCCTAATCCCTATATTTTGAATAATGTAAATTAAAGAAGAATATTTTTCTTTGATTACTTATTACAATATTGAAAACGTAGGAATTAGAACCGTGCAGATAAATGGATTTTATTTTTTTAATCGAAAACTGTTCATCGGACAGAAAAAAGTCAAGAGGACATTCTTATTAAGAAATAATAACAGCTTGCGAAAATAAGTTTTATTTTGAAAAAAAGCAGTGCCGTTTCATTTTTTCGTTTAAAAATATAAGAGGGCACTCTTAAAAAAGTGTATTGTTATACGTATTTAATACCTAGCAAAATACAAAGAAATATCTACAGGGGTTTGAGCGATATTGGGATAAAACAGATTTTTTTTTCATTTTCAACATCCTGTATTTTAAAAATAAGGCGATTGCGGACCTATGTTCATATGACATTTTCTTCTTAAAATCACTCAAAGATTATCACCCTTAAGGATTAGCATTCAATTGTGAAACACCCTGTATTGTTGCTTTCCCTCACACTTTATCCAGACTTGGGACTGGTCCAAATTCTATTTTCTAAAGCCACAATTTGGAGTCTGTTTAAAAGCCAACAGGCTACAACAAGAACGAGGAAAAATAACACTAATAAAACACTAAAAGCTATTTCTTTTTAACGCAAGAAGTATAGTCTTGAAAAAGACCGATTTATTATAAAATATTTTATTAACAATAATTAGTGAGGGCCTAAATGTTCGAAATGACGGCCATCTTGTTCGATGCAGAACTGGATTTTATGTTGTGTCGTCAGCACGCTTACTTCGATTTCAGCCACTGAGACGCTACGAACGACATTTGTGATCCGTTGAATCATATCTTCCCTTGTTATGGGTCGGGTTACATAGACCAGATCTTTTAGTCGCCCCCATAAATAAAAGTCTAAACAAGTTAGGTCCGGAGACCTTGGTGGCCATGAAAATAAACTTCCTCGTCCTATCCATTTTTCCAGAAAAGCCCTATTTAAGAAATCGCGAACTGTCGCTGTGTAATGAGCTGGGCACGCATCATGCTGAAACCACATATTACGACGAGTATCGAGAGGACATTTTCCAAAAGGACTGGAAGTTCATTCTCTAGGAAATTTAGGTAGGTGTCACCATTAAGTCGTTCATTGAAAACCCAAGGGCCAACAATTTTACCGCCTATAATTCCGCACCAAACGTTTACAGACTAACGACCTTGGTTTTGAATCTGCTGCATCCAGTTGGGATTTGTGTGTGATCAATAGTGCATATTGTGTCTGTTTACACTCCCATCGCTACGAAATGTAGCCTCATTTGTCCATAAAATTCGTAAAAGAATCTCAGGATCCTCTTGAATCATATTCCATAGCCAGCGGTCGAAATCGTCGTTCGCTAATTCCTGATGTAACGTAATGTGATATGGATGTAACCTGCAAGAAAAACCTAATTTTTTTACAACCGTTATTTGTAAAAAAGTGTTACTTTTTATCGGTATAATGTCGAACTTATCTAAAAACCAATGAATGACGCTTCTGCAATCTTACCGGTAATTACTTACTTGTTTTCCCTCAGAATACTTAGAACAGTAGTTCGAGTTATTCCCAACTCCCTTGCAATCTGGGATATGGCACATCAAATCCCATCGTCCTCCCCCAGGCTGGAGAACACCAAAGTACAAAGTCTGGAGCTGATCAATGACAGTTTGTGACAAGAGGGGCTGCATTGTATTAGCTGGCAGGAACGTCAGACTGGTGACAGGAGTTTGATTACGGGGAGTGACGCCCCCGCCATTCCGAGTTGCCATGGGATATGGCACATCAAACCCCATCGTCCTCCCCCAGGCTGGAGAACACCAAAGTACAAAGTCTGGAGCTGATCAATGACAGTTTGTGACAGGAGGGGCTGCATTGTATTGGCTGGCAGGAACGTCAAACTGGTGAGAGCAGTTTGATTACGGGGAGTGACGCCCCCACCATTCCGAGTTGCCACGGGATGTGGCCCATCAAATCCCATCGTCCTCCGCCAGGCTGGAGAACACCAAAGTACAAAGTCTGGAGCTGATAACTGGGGAGTGACCCAACAAACCCCATTTTTACCCCTGTCAGACTAGGGACCGCCAAAGGAATGAGTCTGAGCCCTAGGTGGTAGATGCCTAAGCCTACTCGCATCGTCCGGTGAAAAACCACACCACCAGAATTGGGAAGCGCTAAGTGGTTTTCCCAAATCACGTTCCGCTTCCGCGCTGATGGTCCCGGGTTCCACAATAGGAATATATGGACATGATGGTGCTTCACAGACAGCAAAGATACCGAACCAATTTAGAATAGATTTCTGCAACATAAGAGGCCTAAATACAAACATAAATTCGGTACACCAACATCTACAAGCAAATAGACTACACATATTAGCCCTTACAGAAACACAAGTATGTTCTACAACAATAGTGAACTACCTCTATCCTGGTTACGACTTACATACCCGATTTAGATATAAGTTCGGAATATGCCTTTTTGTCCGAAGCGACCTTTCATGTCACCGCGAGGAAACACTCGAACCGAACAACCTTGACGTCATGTGGCTCAAGTTCACCGCCAAGGGATTAACCAAGTTTATATGTTGTCTCTATCGCCCTCCGAGCGATAGAGCCTACCAAAGCTTTTTCACAACACTAGCTACCACTTTTGACTCAATACAGGTCGATCACCCCAGTTCAGAAATAATCGTTCTGGGAGACTTCAATGCCCACAACACCAACTGGCTCAAACATCACAACAAGACCGACAACGAAGGTAGAGAAGCTGAAGCATTTGCCATCAGCTGCGGGCTTACTCAACTTGTAGACGAACCAACTCGAATCTCAGAGAGGGGCGAATTCGCCGCCCTCCTGGATCTTTTTCTGACCACCAATCCTGACCAGTACAAGGTTACAGTTGGTCCGCCATTAGGTACCTCCGACCACAAACTTATTACAACGGTTTGTAAATTGCCACCCATAGAGAAGGATCCACCATTGCCTCGCAAAATCTGGCATTACAATTCTGCAAACTGGGACGATCTGAGGGCGTTCTATCTAGATTTTCCTTGGCTCGACGTCTGCTTTGGCGCTGACGACTCGTCAGTCTGCTGCGAAAAGATCACGCAAGTAATCTCCTCAGGAATGGAAGCATACATCCCAAATTCCATCAAGTTACCATCAAAAGGAAAGCCTTGCTTCGACAAAAGATGCGAAAGAGCTGTAGGAAGGAAACAGCAAGCCTATAAGTACTGGCAGCAAAATTAGACCGCTGAAAATCGCAATTATTTTATCGAAGCGAGAAACGAGTGCAAGCGTGTGATCGAAGAAACTAAGGACAAACACAATCAAAGGATCAGGAATAAACTTTTGCAATGCCCCAGTGGTTCCAGGAATTTCTGGTCGGTAGCAAAGGCAGTAAGTAACAACTTTACAAAAACGTCTCTTCCGCCTTTGACGGACGAACGTGGCATCACGGCGACTACAGCCAAGGAAAAAGCAAACATGCTCGCCAAAATGTTTTCATCGCACTCTACCTTAGACGTGCCCCAAGGCAAGACTCTCCCCACCATACCGAACATCAACACTACCATGGCAGAAGTCAAGTTTTCTCGCCG
>JAEQML010080894.1:0-11423 GCA_016904865.1 Pissodes strobi | reverse complement strand
ATGATAATATATAGAAGTTATTTCATTTATATGGAAAATAATCATATTCCATCTTATCGGTAATTGAATAATATACAGCTAGCATTTAATTCAATTCGATTCGGATTTCAGGAGTTTTGCTAGTATTTTTCGATATTCGCTTTATACGCCGCGTCATTGTTAACATTTATTATTTATATGTATATGCTGGCATATACCGAAATTTGCACTCTGTACGGAATTTGCCACCTTCGCAACTATAAGTTAATAACCTTGTGTTGTTGAACCTTTGTTTCTAGAATATAGAATTACGAAATTCTGATTATTTTACTTCAACATTATGTGGATATTTAAAAGAATTTAAATATGTTTCTTTTTACTATATACTTCACTGCTTATGATTTTTTAGATTTATATGCTGCGATATTGAAATTAGTTTACGTCATTATGAATCGAAATGTACAAATTTGCAAGATTTATCTTATTTAATTCATTTTCGCTAGTGTTATGTTGTTAAGTATACTTCTCGATTACGTATAGATTGTTTTACTGACATTTATTTTTCCCATCACTGGAGGTAATAGAAAAATCTTGAGATTGACTATATTTGATTTTTAACCGATGCAATGCGGTTTTGCCGCTCTTTAGAATTTTAGTTAAATTATAATTTGTGCATATTTGTGCATTTACTTAAATACGATTTGTCCACTAATTTCCAGAAATTTTTCATTAATGATCTTTTTAACATAATGGGCTAATTACGAAATTCTTATTATTTTACTTCAACATTATGTGGATATTTAAGAGAACTTAAAACTATGTTTCTTTTCACTATATACTTCACCGCTTATGATTTATTTAATTTATATGCTGCGATATTGAAATTAGTTTTCGTCATTATGAATCGAAAGGTACAAATTTGCAAGATTTATGGTTCCTGCCTTGCCGATTTGATTCGACAAAATGATAGTTTTACTGCAATTATTTGATGGATTGTGATTAATTATTATGTTTATATATTAAATGTTTTAAAATAGAACGATGGTGCCTGCTAGGAAAATCTACATGTGCATATAATATAATAATATAATTGTAATAAAAAAAAACTACCCCGATATACAAAGAAAAATATCTAACTAGCTTAGCCCATTTTAACATTAATCTTATAGTTTATAAATACCTGTGCACAGTTCTATTTTACTTTTGTCATTATTATTGTTTTTCACTTTCACATTCTACTTTTCCAATGTTCAATTGTCCGTAACTAACTTCCATTCTTCTATTCTCGCTTATATCTCATCCTAAAAACCTAAAAGAGAAATTTCTTCCTTTTTCTTCTTTTTCTTAATGCCATTTTGCCTCTGAGTTAGTAGAGCCTCCGTGGATTATTTGCCTACCAGGCAAAGCCTACTTTCTTTGTGATGTCCTGGCAGGCTCGCGGTCGCCATGTAAAGACTCAAGCAAGGGGTGCTATTTTATGTCCCCTTGAGTTAACAGTTGAGTCTGTTTCGTTATCCGAAGCCTCAATAATAGACAGGAGTTACTTAACTCTATATATTGATTATATCAGGAACAGTGTTACAATATTGATATCTATGATATTAATAATTAATGATGATACGCCGTTACATTACATTAGCAAATATGAACTCTAATCAGGTCAGCGTGTATTGCTATGGTGTGCAATAGTATGCAGTTTATAAACGGTGTTATAATAATATTTAATAGTTACAATATCCTGTCGATATACAGGGTATATACGTATACCGTTACATTATGAACAACGAAATATTTTTTACGTAGTCTAGATCCACCTAGATTACGTAAGCTCATTTCCTTACTATCAGAAGCAGAGTTAGAGTAAGTATATTTTCATAATATATAGATAGATGTTTTAATGATGGCCTTTCGGCCATCAGTAAAACGTTATAATCCTACCAGATATATCGACAATGTTTTATTAACTGTAAGTATTATTGCGGTTTCAAACTTTTCCCATTAACAGTCGACACGATTTTCCTTCATTATATAGTTCAGATAACATATTTTTCCCAATAATATTTATTCTGGTATAATAGCATATTATATATTTGACCGATGTGTTTTATTTTAGAACCTAACGAGGAGGATCCAAATTTCAGAAATTTAACTTTGATATTACTAAGGCCAAATAATTCACTAGATGATAAAGAGTGGTGGCATGTCCAAGAGGACTGTAACGATACTACCTTTAAACATTACCTAAAGGACCTCACTTATGAAGATTGCAACTCTCTCGTAATCTATACTCTTAATGATAAGATATTCCCTGAAACATTAAACATAATCACAGGAGGGGGGTAAGTAAACATTTGATGTAAATCTTATTTTAAATTTTGGCTGAAATAATTTTTCTTTTGGAAGTTTTTGTTGTGACACACAAAATTCACAATAGCGAAATAAAGCTATATACATAATTATATCATTAACAATTGAAAGCGATAGCCACAGAATACGAATGGACTTTATTTATATTATACGACTATCCGCACGGTTGTTATTATCGACACAGCTTTAAAGTTTTATTTCAAAACTTGCGGATTTGACAGTCTTTCAATAAATAAAATATGTATGCTAAAAATTACTGAATATTCGAACTATCGGCCCAGATAAACCCACACCAGATGCGAAAGGTCGGCAAATTCCTCCCCAGCCAACTTTAACCTTGACGCGGCCTGCACCAAATAATCTGGGTATGATTATAATAATAATAATAATAATAATCTTTATTTCAAGTCATCGTTACAATAGTGCAACAGAAAAAATTAAATGACGTCACACATAGAAGTACATCACATTGAATTACAAATTTCTACAAAATTCTCTCCAGGTTAACCAACAATGTTCTAATTTCTTTCTTAAATATTTTATGAGATTGTATTTCTTTGATGTTATTTGGCAGAGCATTAAACAATTTTAAGCACATATAATGAGGGCACCTCTCTGTTAGTGTAAGTCTATGCGATGGGTAGCTGACTTCCAAGGTTCGTGTGTTATAGCCATTTTTTTGTGTAATATCAAAACTGTTTCTATATTTAAAAAAGAACATCATACATTCATAAATGTAAATTCCATATACAGTCATTACTCCTAATTTCTTAAACTTGGTTTTGCAACTCTCTAAATGACCACTGTTCGTAATTAGTCTTATCAACCTTTTTTGAACTACTAACACACTCTGTGTCAGACTCTCCCTTCCCCAAAAAATAATACCGTATTTCAAAACCGATTCAAAGGTTGCAAGGTAGAGCATCCTGAGTGTCTTTTCGTTCACATATCTACCCATGACCCGTATCCCATAACAGATCGAGTTCAACTGATTAAAACATTGATGTGATACGACCAATTTAAGTTCTCATCTATATAGATGCCTAAAAACTTTGCATTATTTGATAGTTCTACTTGTATTTAATTCAGTTCTATCATTTGCGGCTTTACTGCTGTAGATTGTTTAGTTCTAAACATTCAAATATTTGTTTTTTCTTTATTTAAAATTAGTCTATTTCTACTAAACCACTCTGTAACTAAATTAAAAAAATATTGTGACTGGGTTAGTAAATCTTCCATTTTTTTTTGCCGATGAGTAGGTTTGTATCATCTGCATATTTCACAATGTGTTGATACGATCTGCTTATTAAAAGAGGTAGATCATTTACAAAGATTAGGAACAGAATTGGACCCAGTATAGTGCCCTGCGCTATTCCTATTTTATTTTCTAAAATTTGTGACTGTGATGATTTACCATCTTTTGTTATGCATACACATTGTTTTCTGTTGTTTAAATATGAACTAAACCACTCTTTTGCATTTCCTCTGATTCCATACAGTTCCAATCTTTCAATTAATATTTTCCTATCCAGACAGTCATAGGCCTTTGAGAGGTCGAGTAGCATGCCAAGAACCAATTATCCATCCTCCAATGTGATTTAAAATATGTTTAATGAATTCAAATATTGCTGTTTGTGCAGATTTATCTTTTAAGAAACCATGCTGGAATTTGTTAAAAATATTACCTTCCTTTAGAAAACCGGTCAATCTATTACTCATTGCTATTTCAAACATTTTTGAGAAACTGGGTAACAAACTTATTGGCCTATAGCTGTCTAGATTCTTAGGGTTTCCTTTTTTATATAATGGTTTGATAAGGGCAATTTTTAAGTTTTCAGGAAATATTCCAAATTTAAATGAATTGTTAATTATATACGATAGTACATTTCCTAACACAGGAGCAATCAGTGTTACAATGCTGATAGGAATTTCGTCCAATCCGCTACTGTGTTTATTTTTTAATTTTTTTTATATTTCAACAATATCATTAGGTAATTAGAAACATAGATTTAACGTTATCTTTTATCTTACTGCTAAACGGAACTTATGGTAACTTTCTTAAAAGTTCTGGAATGACCGATAGTAGATACTTATTATATTTGTTGGCAATACATTCAGAGTTTCCCTCGATTTTTATTTTAGAAACAGGTGAATCTTTTCCCGACATTTCTTTGCAGATAGCCCACATACATTTCATTTTATTATCGGAGTTCCTTACCCTATTTTCCAATTCTTTTGTTTGTAATAATGTTAGCATTTTATCATTTTGTTTTTGTTCATTATATAAAGGTTTATTCTGTTGGTTATGTCTGGATAGTGTTAATAAGAGGTATAACTGCTGTTTACATTTTATGATGTCTGCATCGTTATGTGATTTTGTTAGAATTTTCTTTGCTTTTTTTAACTAATTTTCGAGGAAAGCTCTGATTGAAAATCCCTTTTACAATATTCATAAAAAGATTCCATTGTTGAATTACATCCTCTATCTCAGTGTTAAATATATCTAACCAATTCTGTTCTTTTAAGCTGTTCACAAAACTTTGTTTATTTTCTCTATTAAAGCACCTTGTGTATTTCGGAAATATTTTCGTAATTATGTTCGTTTCAAACATAATTTTTTGAGCGGTGTGATCCGACATATGGTTTTCAAATACTAGAGCGTCTATATATTCCGAGTTTGTGAAAATATTGTCAATACAGCTAGCACTCCCGTGAGATATTCGTGTATTTTCCAAGATGCTTAAGTTTATGTTAAAATAATTCATAATAGAGAGTAATTCAGTTCTTATTCTATTTTCTTGCAAAAGTTAGATATTAAAATCTCCTGGTATGAATACTAACTTTTTTTCTTTAAATATGTCAGATAACACCGATTCAGTTTTATTCAAGAAAATGTTTGTATCACTCGATGGCGGTCTATGTATATATGGATATGAATATTGTCCCTATCCTACCAAAATTACATTCAACAGCAGAACACTCGAACACGCCGCTCACAGAAGTTCTATTTATTTTTGTCCTTTCTGTACAATTCACTCCTTTCCTGCAGTATATAGCTGATCCCCCATGTTTTCCCTCGTCTCGACAAAACATTGACACTAAATTAAAATTTTGGATTTTATGATTCTCCAGTTGTTCTGTTGATTTTCAGTGTTCAGATACACATAATACTTTGCACTCTGGATGGTCCTTTAACATGTATTTAATTTTCTCCACTGAATTTCCTATCGATTGCACATTTTGATGAATTACACTTATGATGTTCTTGGCTTTCTGTGGACTTTTAGTTACGTTCGGTGCATTAATGAGTGTAGTACTTGCTTCACATTTTATAAAAAAGATCCAGGACCCGAATAGTTGACATGGTTTCGAAATTGTGCCAGTCTCTTTTGGAAAACTGGACAATTATTATTTCTTGCTGAAAGAATTCATTCTTCTGGTGTATATTTCATTCTAATACAGTTTGGACATTTCCATTGTGTTTCGGAGCAATCTTTACCAGCGTGTTCCTTACCATATTTATGGCAGCATAGCTTTTCTTGGCAGTATTTAGCCACATGTCCAAATCCGGAGCACTTGAAACACATTGCAAGATTTAGATGTTCCTGGACGTAGACCTTAACCAAATCAAAATTCACTGTCTGCCTTTTTAAAAACCATTTAGTAATATTTGCAGGGGCTTGTAAAATCCAATTCACTTTCTTTTTTCCCAACAGACGGTCATAGAAATCTAATGATATTCTGACTTTTTTACAGAAATTCCCCTAATACGGTTTATTGTATCCGATTTAAGGTTATTTTTTTGTCAAGCAAATTTTTGATGTGTTTGGATTTACTTGAAAGAGTAGAGAGCGGGAGCGTTTAAATTGGCCGCAAGGACAAGGATATTTCTGTGTCGGTTTCAAAATGTATTTTTTGACACTTTCTTAAGCAATTTTGCCAACCTATTTTAAGGGTCGCGCCTAGACCTAAGATCGCCCGGGTGCTAGCAAAATTTTTTGCACTCCTTGTTATAAGAAAGTAGCTAAAGAAAAAAATTTGATGGTTCAGACTAGGGTTCATATATGATTTTGTATTTGACGAAAACAGAATTCACATAAAAAAACACATTTAGAATAAAAAAGATTATTTAATTACTTATATAGCTACATTTTAATATTATACAGGATGTTTCAGTAAGGGTGGCCACCGGCCATATCTCGGAAACTAATTATTTGTTCCAGAAATTTTGAAAACAATGTTACTACTAAAAAGAATGGTAGTGGGCCTTAATTTTTATTTTTTCAATCTGCAAATTTGATACAAAGTACAATTTTTGAATATCTATATTTTAAAACAAATTCTGTCAAAATCGGTTAATAAAGAAAAAAGTTACAGACATGTTGCGCTCTTAAGTGGGCCACACTGTACATCGAACGTATTTAATATAACATAGTACCGGGATATCAAAAGTTAGATTGATAAAAGTTGGCCATGAAATCGGAAACGTCTGTCGTTTAATGTCAGTATGACATGGCACTTGACAATTTTTTCAATATAATCTAAAAAATATACAGAAGGCTCAACAGACGTTTTGTATTCTATGACCAACTTTTATTAATATAATTTTTGAAATCCCGATATAACCACGACAGTATATACAGTGTTCGTCTAAAGTTCGACCCGTTTCCCCTCCCCATGCTTTCTACCTTATGAACCGATTGGTATATTTTCATAAAAGTTGAAGAACTTTTGTAAGAAAACATAAACTTAACATAAAAATTACTGTTAAAACTGTCAAATTGACAGTAGGGCGCCATATTGAAAAAAAAACAAATAAATGGGAAGGGGGGGTGGTAATCGAGTGGTAACTTATTTAAAATGGCCTCATATTCTGAAAAAGAATGTGAATTGCTATTAAATTGAAAGCTTTTTTACTTTATAAGCCATTTATATGATATTTATTGCACAACTTTTATACTAACATAACAACTTACAACAATAATATACAAATACATAACTACTCTATAACTTGTTACGCTTTTGCTTGTCTTCTAAATTTTATTGGCTATCTTCACTTCAGCTTAGAAGGAACTGAGAGTGAATAAGATTAAATTAAAAATTTAAAATTGAAATCAACAGAATTTACAATTACCGAAGTGTAGGCCAGAGCGAGTTGCCAAGGTTACAAATTAGGCTGCCACGCCCAATTTTTACCCAAATGTCGAAAATTATGTGCCGCCTTTATAAGCACACAACTGAAGTGAAACTTCTGAGAGATATTGTCACGAATAGTTTTGGAGGT
Organism: Pissodes strobi; assembly: GCA_016904865.1. Lineage (NCBI taxonomy): Eukaryota > Metazoa > Arthropoda > Insecta > Coleoptera > Curculionidae > Pissodes > Pissodes strobi. The sequence continues at coordinate 3,793 of JAEQML010080894.1, read as the reverse complement.
TGTCGCGTTTTTTATAAGAATAACGTCTCAGAGAAGAGCAGCGTCGCGATTAGTACAATAACGGGGTCTTAACGCTTCCCTTAATCTGCCACTGTATGTTCTATTCGTGAGGACACGTCTTGCTTAGCGTGCCGGGGGGTAACCGAGGTAGACCGGATCCGAGCTAGGTTGGATAAGAAGAGATGATAAAGTAAGCACGTTTAGTTTATAACAATAACATTGTATTAACGATAAAACTTTAACAATGACTATTGGTAAAAAAAATGAGATTCTGTTATACCAGATTACTAATGTTTTCTCGAGTTGAGGTACTGTTCATAGGTCTTTGTTTACTGTCTTACAATTATAGTTTTTATTAAGAGTTGAGTTTTATTTAGGAGCACCAGAATATCACTAAACTTTTTAACTGACTATTTACACTTGTCTTTCTCCGAACTCTAACAAACTTCTTGATTTGACTTTACTACGGTGGTTGTGAAACCCCTAGTCCTAGCAGTCGTCAGGTGACTAACCGGTACTAGGTTTTGATAAGGAATAAAGGAGTAGAACCTAAAGCAGCTGTCTAGCTAACTTTAGGAGCGGATAGAACCCGGAGGCAGCTGTCTAGCTAACCTGGGAGCTGGATGGAACCCGTAGGCAGCTGTATAGCTAACCTGGGAGCTGGTTTTAGGTGGGAACAAAGTCTGACGAACGGTAGCGTATTTATATTAAAAAAGTGATGATCATTGAATGCTAAAGGTTGAAAATCGCTCCCGTTGATTGCTCGCGTTATTTATAGTTTGCTTTTAATGTTTAAATAACAATCTCCAAGTTCAAACTTAGGACAGGGTGATATTTCTTTAGTAGCTTATGCAATTTAGTAGATTACAATATTTTTTTATTTTTTTTAAGCTTTTTTTCTCAACTTTACCCCCCGGTTTCCACTTTTTTTTATTTCTTCTTTGCTCCTTTTTTAACTTTTTTTTCGCCGAAAACCGTTTCTCTACCTTTTTTTATTATTTTTTTTATAATACTTTTATTAACTTTCCGAACAATCTTTTGTTTTTTTTTAATTATTTTTTCATTCCTCTTATAATACTTTTATTAACTTTCCGAACATTTTTTACGTGTTTAAATTTTTTTCTCATTTTTGCCAAAAATTTTTTTTCATAAAGCTTTTATTTTTCTTACTTGCCATTCCCGACCTCGTAGCTGAACTCCTTTTTCGCCGAAAATCGCGTTTCTAACTTTTTTTGTTTTCATTAATTTGTATTCTTATTTCGTTTTATAATACTTTTATTAACTTTCCTAACAATTTTTTACGTTTTTTTTTCAATTTTTTCCCATTTTTTCGAAAATTTTTGGGCAGCCGCGAAGATGGGGTGAGAGGGGTCATCGCTTGTCAGATTTTCGATCCGAGGTTCCGTTACAGATATCGGCAAAAACTGTTTTCCCCAATATTCCCCCTTAAGTTAGAGCCCCGGTCCTCCTATATGTTCAAAGGTGGTCCCCCATGAGGCGCACCTACCATAAAAATTTCGACCCTCGTAGCGCTTCCCGTTCTCCCGAAATGAATTATTTTAGTTAATTCTTCAGCCCCCTCTCTCCTCCGAACGAGGAGGGGTACGTGGCGTGATCCAGTTTTCGTCCAGGATCCTCATTTTACCCCGGCTACATGTCTCGAAAATCAGCCCTCTATCTGTACTGAAACATGCTTAATTAAAGAGGCCGTTTCACTTTGATAAGCGTTTCATTTTTTTCTAACTTTACCCTCGCTAATGAAGTTTCACTTCAAAAGTTTCAATTCAACAAGTATTCGGCGCGTTTTTGAATGGCAAATAAGGGGCGCAACTTTGATTTAATCATATTGTAATTTTTTCTTTGTGGAAAACCTGTCCAATCTAAAGGGTCAGGCGCTGCTGGCTATAACGTTGCATCTGCCGGTTTTCAGATTGAGTTGAATTTCGTGCTTATTCGATTTTACAATATGCAATAATTTTGGAAATAAGTGTGCGGGAGTGTGCATTAAACAACATTTATACATACTGTTCAGGATCGCGGAGTAATTTAAATAATGATTTTTCGCCACCGCTTCTAGTAGAGCAATTCAATAAACGCACTTATAACCAGGCATTTTTAACAAAAATAAAATATAGATTAATTATTTTTCGAAACGCTCTCGGACACAAGACTCGCATCCCAAGGAGGCGGAGCTTTAAACGAATTCTTGTTTCATGCGTTTGGCGAGCGCTTTCGCATCTGGTGTGGGTTTATCTGCGCTATCGGTTCAGTACTTTGTTATACATGATACACTCAGGCTTAGCAATCTCAAAAAGTTCGTATATACTTTTAAGTTGCAATTTTCTCTAATAGTTTTTAATATAATATTTTAGAATCATTGGACTTTACACAACTCTAGTCTTAGTAGCTTCCCGAATTTTGCGAGGCATCTTTGCAGAACAGGTGGCGAAAATAATGTTTGAAGATCTTCCAAATGTAGACCGAGTATTACAGCTCACTTTAGATGTATATCTTGTAAGAGAGGCACGAGAATTCGCACTAGAAGAAGACCTCTTTGCGAAATTAATATTCTTATTCCGGTCACCAGAGACCATGATAAAGTGGACCAGGCCTAAAGAAGAACTTGATGATGATGAAGATCCGGAAGCAAATTAAAAAAAAACTAGAAAATGTTTTCATGCAATTTAAATTTAAATTAGAAAACCCGATTTATTGGACATTTAGAGAAGGTGCAAATTAGATTGCGAATAGTGATTTCATTATTGCTTGAAAACGTGTCAGTTTGCTGTTGAGAGAATACTAAGGTCATGTTGCATTGATTTGAATTGGTTGAATACTACGTCATATTTTGGATGCTTCTAAAATATATAACCGAAGCGCCTCACATACAGACAGCATCACTAAGAAGAACATTTTATCTCATCACAAAGTGCTGTTTTTGTTTTTTTCATAGCACGTGAGTTTTCAAAACAAATTTTCACACAAAAAAATTGACATTGTTTTTAATTACATCTGACGCAAAGTACCATTGATTCTACTATATGTATTCGGGTAATGCAACGATATAATAGGTTTTAATTGAGTATACTTACAACAGGGTCCGGCAATAGGATTAAACGGGTTTTTAATAGGCCACTGTGAGGACACAAATTACATATTTGCTACTAAAATTAAAAATACAATTCTGCAAATTTGTGATAAAACGTTTAGTTTGCAAAAATCACATCCCTATGATGACCTCCTTTTTTCTCTCTGCATTGCTGCAAATTTTAATGGAAATGGAGCATAACGCGTAAATCTTCGTTTATGTTTATCGGATTTATCTCTTCACGAATACTCCTTTAGAGTTCGGCAATGGGAGTGAACACTTTACGATGACACAGAATAAATCCGATATCGTTAGATCCTGCGACTTTGTGTGCAATGTCGCCAAATCTTGCAACTAGGCTATTCGGGTACATGCGCTTTAAACAGCAATTAGTTAAAGTCTAATTCAGGCATCATCTTGATCTATGTAGTTGCAAATATTTTCAACATATCAACGATAGACTCGTTAAGTAACCGGCCAATTTGCCATTGTAATGCAAAATCTTAAAGAGTGAAATTAAACTTTATCATGATTTGGCGTTAGTCAAATATTCAATATGTCCATGGCTTTTAAAATCAGTTTAATCCTGTTGCCGGACCCAGCACAAATTGAATTTCCTATTCCTCTATCCAGCGAAGTTTTAGAATGCAGATTTTTATCTTTGTTAGATTTAATATATTTATATTGTGAGAATCTATTGTGTAG
>JAEQML010080889.1:0-11424 GCA_016904865.1 Pissodes strobi | reverse complement strand
ATATATATATATCTTCGTTCCATCAGTAAAAGCTATAACAATGCAATTCCCATTCTAATCTTTAACGTTATCATAATCCTTGTATAGGAACTTATAAATGTTTTTCGAAAAGTTAGCAAAATCGTCCTTATGACTACTTCTCACGTGTTCCAGAAGTATGTATTTACGCCTCGTGGCGTAATTACAGTAAATGCATCCAAAAGCCGGCTTCTTATTACACTCGTAGCGTAAGTGACGTGTAAGCGTATTCCTGTGTTTGTAGACTCTGTTACATTGTTGACATACAGATGGTGTGACTTCCATGGCTGTAAGTCTCAGAAGTGGATATTTATACTCTAAATCAGATAAAATATATATTAATTAAATATTGCTAGAGAACCTCAAGATATTTTTCACATACCGTGCAAAAAACTCAAAAAAATTAAAACTTCAACACAAAATAAAGTTAAAGTAAATTATGAACATGATATTTAATTCCGCAATAACCCGGTAGCACTCAAATAATATCAGATCAATTTATAATGAAATAAATACTCCCGTAATAGGTTCGCAATAATTTAATTTTTAATCTGTGTCAACAATTTGGGCAACACTTTTCCCATAAAACTATCTTAAAAGTGGCCAATGTAACAAGGAGAGCTTTTTCTTCATAGGATGTTCCATGCTAGTAAATGGAAGAACTTTTTCGGCAAAAAATAATTTAAATGACGTAAAGTTTGTTACTTTTATTGGATTGAAGGGGAGCACGGTTATTTTGGTTTTATGAGATATTTTGTTAAAACAGAGCAGGAGAGAATGGTAAAACATATTTTTCTTTTGATGTCTTGGAATAACAAAGGCGAATTGCTTACTATAAAACGAGTTATTTATAACGTGCTACAGGACAGGTTTTTTTCTGCATAATAAAATAAAGTGGTGAATGTGCACGATTTAATAATATTGAGAATTAGGGCTTGCTTTTTTTAGTTGGATTATTCGATCTTCTCGTTTTTGGAGCTAGTAATACAATTACAATATAATATACTTAAATATTAGGTTTTTGAACCATTCAACAAATATTTTTCATAGAAATTTTCTTTGGGTTTTCTGGTTTAAATTGAAAATTACTTCTAACTGCTACTTTATAACACATATTTAAAATTCAAAAGACTTCAAAATGTTCTCCATCAGTGACAATCTACAATAGATGTTGGTCTCATTACAGTCAATAAATGTTTAACATTTCAGTTTAATGACAGAAAAAAACAGAACATATACAATGTTCTAAAAAGGGGGGAGATCGCTTAGACTTACAAAAACAGTCGCCGTAACTGACTTTCGTGACCGATTTTTGAATATAATTGATGTTTTCTGTTTTATGAAAGCTTTATGTAACTTATGTAAGTCTTGGCCTATGTAAGTCTTGGCCTAGCCCAAACTAATTTAAGGAATGACCTTTGTGTATAAGTCGAAGCGACAACTCCCTTTTTTGAAAATTGTATATTGTCTTTACTGTTTTTTTTGTCATTATATTGAAACATTAAACATGTATTAACTGTAATGAGTCCAATAACTATTGTAGATTATCACTGGTTAATAGAATTTTGAAGTCGAAACGTCTGAATTTTAAATAAATGCTATAAAGCGGAACATATTATTTTCAATTCAACCAGAAATCGTTAGCGGACATTATTTACCAGATGTGAGTTCAATTCACTACTATGGTCTTCAAAATTATGGTAAGCCAAAGTGTGTGAACCATAAGCAATTTCCACCATCTCGGTCGGCAAAATCGACGACGCGTTTCGATCTGTATGGATCTCGTCAGGTCGATGTAGCCGTATCACAGAGATAATGGAAACTGCTTGGCCCGAGTCTTATGAACTGAACTTGACGGAGCACAGTGATAAGATCGCACCGGATTAGAGGCAAACGAGATGTTGTGTTCATCATATGTAACCTGATATTACGTGAAAAAAGCACATAGAAAGTGCCCTTCTGTTTCTGCAATACCAATAATGCAAGATGAAAATCAAGAAAGCACGACATAACGACGGACCCCCATTTTTTTGTTAACCTTGCTTCGCCAGTGGATATACCTTGTAGGCTTCGGCAAGGATCCAACAGTTCGGGATCCTTGTATGTCGGCATTATTTAAGCCAAAATGTCGTCGATTTTGCCGACAGAGATGGTGGAAATTGGTTATGGTTCACACACTTTGGCTTTCCATAATTTTGGAGACCATAGTAGTGAATTGAACTCGCCTCTGGTAAATAATATCCGCTAAAGCCACGGTTTTTCTTTTTCATATTTTTAAAATGGACGGACAAGAATTTACGTTTTTGATGTTTATTCATTTCTTTTTGGTGATGCGAGATGTTGTAGACTACCTTGTTGCTATCCAATGTTTCTTCCGTGTGCTCAGTTGTACGTTTTTGCAGGTTTTCGAACTTCTTCTTGAGCTTCTCTGTTTTAAGGCTGGTGTCAGATTTCGTGCGCCAGAACGATACTCTATCTATATCTGTCCACAGTTGTGGATGAATTTTGTTACTTAGGTATATATGTAGCTTGTATACTTCCGTTTCTATTTTGGACAACTGCCTTCGTTTTTCACGTATTTGTTCTCGTGGAAGTGCTTGTCTAGCTCTATTTAGGATTTTGTTGGCTCCTTTGGTTTTCAGGTGGTAGGATAACCTTGTACATGTTGGTTGAAGGTTATTGTTGCGACATCTTATCAGAAAGATGATGTCGCTTGCCGTTGTGGAAACTTTGGATCTCAGCTTTTCCAACTACCTACCTGGAAAAGACCACCAAAACCAAAAAAAAAAGCCGCATACTTTGACCCCGAGATTGAGAAATATATCATCCCGCGAAAAAAATCCAGCAGATGTCCAAAACTTTACGGCCTACCCAAGATACATAAACCCGGGGTGCCTTTAAGACCCATAGTAAATGCAGGAAATTCTCCTACACAAAAACTAGAGAGATCTCGCAAGAATAATGCAACCAACAACAGAACTTGCGGAATCTTACGTCAAAAATTCAGAACACCTTACCAGAACATCCATTTAGGCGAAAACGATATTCTTGCAAGTTTAGATATCATCTCACTCTACCCCAGCATACCGATCGATGAGGCCCTAGACAAGATGGCCATGAATGAGGATTTTCCAGCACATGTTATCGAATTATTGGAAGACTGTCTGAAAAACACCTATTTCATGTTTAATAACCACATCTATCGTCAAACTGATGGCACCCCCATGGGATCATCGCTGTCACCAGTCATTGCAAATCTTTTCATGACGTATTTCGGAAGAGACGCATTACGGAACGCCGCCCTCAAACCCACACTCTGGAAACGCTCCGAGGTAGAGAACAGTTGGAGACTTTCTTGGTCAAACTAAACTAAATTTACAGGAGAATCAAATTCACGCTAGACGTAGAAAATAGTGTGAAGCTACCTTTTCTAGTCCTCCACTTCACCAGAATGCCGAACAAAACCCTAGATTATACCGTCTATAGGAAGCCCACCCATACCAACAGATATCTAAACGCCAAATCCCATCACCACCTTTCACAAATCCAGTCCTCGGCAAATACATTGATATCTCGGTCCTATCGCCTAACAAAACCTACTCAAACGCAAGAAGAAATAAAATTAATAACAAACGACCATAAACAAACTTGCTACTCTGGAAACAACATTAGGAAGGCAATTAATCAATAAAAACAAACAAGGAAGAAACCAGAAAGCAACATAGAACAGAACATGGTTTAAAAAGCCATACTTCCATATTATAAAGGGAGTCACTGACAAAGTCGGCGGAATCCTAAGGAAGCATCAAATTAAGCTAATTTCCTTGCCACAGCGAACTTTAGCACAAATACTTGGAAATCCAAAGGAGAGTTTGAGAACCAAGGCGTGTATAGCATTCCTTGCGAGGATTGTCAAAAATCATATATAGGCCAGACAAATAGACGAATTTCAACTAGAATCCAGGAGCATAAGAACAGCATCAGAACGAAGCAGACTACAGCAGCGCTCTTCCAACACCACTTAACAACAGGACACTCCATCGATTTCAACAACGCTAGATTTCATCGCTGAATGTACGATTTTTCGAAAATTGCTTTTATCCTCCATTGAATCCTTATAAGTCTACCATTTTGTTGTGTTATATTCATATAAATATATGCTTAATAATTATTATTGATTTATGATCCAGCCACAAGGTGATAACTGGGCGTAGGAAAGTGACTCTTACAGCGGACATCGCAGAGTTTATATGTTCAATTTTAAAAAAGAGTAAATAAAATAATCGTAATACCGTTGGCTGATCAGTCAACGGTAATACGTAATACTAATTTTTTAGCTGTTAGCTAATACCAAAAGTCGGGCAAGCAATTGACAGCTATCTACGAGAAGCTTTATCAGGTTGGTGGTTCACCTGACGTCTTCTGCACTGGTAGTTGGTAGCATGCTTTCCACTTTAAATATACATATTCTGAACACATTTCCTGAAAAAAAGCTATTGCCTTCAGGATAAAGTAAATATCGGTCAATATGCCCCAAAGAACGGAAATATGGGAATACTATTGGGAATATTCATGGGACTACGGGAATAGCCGCAGATATTCCCATATTCTGGGAATAGGAGTAAAATATCAATTCGGGGAAGAATTATTAACAAACAATGAACATAAAAACGTGTCAGTCATCAAAAATATTCTTGCCGTTCTGCCTCTTCTGTCCTCAATATCGGACGGTGTGAAAAATGCTTTCCTTGTTACACCACACCTAAATACATCAAACTTATTATTTTTCACATAATATCATAAAAACACTTAAAAATGTCTCGCTGATATTTTAGCAAAGTTTCTTTCCAGTTCGTTAACGTCCATTTTATCTTTGTGCATAGACTGTATGTGTTGCTGCAGATGATGCTTCCTTTTTGATTTATGTTCGCAAAATGGACATTCAAAATTTTTCACAATGCCGCAGTCGAACCGGACATGGGATCTTAAGGACTGCTGATGCTTGTAAGATTTATCGCAAGTTTGACACTTATATCCTTAAAACAACATATTTAATATATTACCTACTAAGTACAATATGTTTAACATTAATGCACCTAGACTTGCTGCACAAAGAGCACATAAACCTTTCCAATGACCCATATCAAGCCAAAGAGACCATATTTCGAGAACAAGAAAAAAGATTCTGTTCATATTCGTTTACGTAGATAGCAAAACCCATGAGGTAGACGATATAACATTAGCGGCTCAGTTTATAAAATTAAAATTAAACACAAAATGTGTAAAGCACTGAATAATGCTTAAGCTTAGAATATGTTTTAATATACAAATTCACTCGAGATAGCACTGATAGAATAAGTTATTTTTAAAGGGAACATTTTACAAAGTCTCAAGACGCATATTGGTGTTGATTACCATATTCATGATTTTATATTCGTTTCTGCTTCAATGCAGTGCTACCGAAAATGAATTTCCTAAATATTTTCTGACAATAGAGTTTATACAAAAAGCCTATATAAAAAGCTACCTCGAATTCAAAATCGCTATACAGTATGTGCAAAACCTAGACTAAGAGAATTGTTTAGAAGCACCTGTAGAAGTGTTTCCACTCATAAAGATTCCTGTAACACTTATATGCCTTAATTCAAATTTTTATTAGCGATAGTTTTATAATAATAAAATTTTTGAGAAAATTCGTGGAAAAATTATTATTCATTTGTGTTTAAAACGTATAAAGTGATTCAAATTAAAAGTAATCAATTTTCAAAAATACCCCTTACCTATGATTATCAGTCTACTTTATTTGAATCGTTTTGCGCACTAAATGAATGAAAATGTTCTGAAAAATATTTCACAATTATTTTAATACTGAATTGGCCGTTAATTCTAAATTAGGAAACAACATACCTTGTTTTTACTATTATGACAAACCTAGATGGTGATCCCCTATAATGTCGCCCCCCTATAACTTTCTTATTTTAAGTGTCCCAAAAAAAAAATAAAAGTATGGTTAGGTAGATACTGAAAAATACTTTTTTTCTGCGTATAAAAAATATTGAAAAAAATATCAATATACAGGGAAAACCAAAAAGTTAATTTTTTTTCAATGGAACACCTTATACAGTGTGTCCAAAAAAGTATGCAACATATGGGAAACTTCTTTATTATTGGATTCTCAGAAAATTTTATTCTTCATAAAAGTTGGTGCTTGCCCTAAAACAGTAAAGGAGTATTTCAAATTTTATGTACTGCTTTTAGTGCGGATGCAAATGTCATTTTTCCGAAATCGCGTCAAGAGTACGGTACCTTAATTTATAAAGATACAGCAAAATCTTATAAGGAAAAGTTCTTCCAAATTAAAAAAGTAATCTAAAAATGAAATTTGAGTTAAGTAAATCAATTTTTAATTTCCCTTTTTTTTCTCGATTTTTTTCTCAAACGTTACGCCATCGGTGAATGCTTTGTTCTTTTATTATTAGTATACTTTTCAAGCAACTTCAAAATTTATTTAAAGCAGACATTAGTTACATAGTTGCATAATGTTTCAGGTTTTACAAAGATAAAAGCCAGTTTAGGTATGAGTGTGTTGCAAACTTTTGGTCAAAAATAATTGCCCACAAAAATTATTAGAAAATACATATGGAATGACTGACTCAATAGTAGTTGATTTCATATGTCAGAGCGAAGTAAAATTATTGCTATGTATTTGTTTTTATTCCAAATGCATGGCCTACTCTTCAAGACCAAATATTTTATATGGCTTTTTAGGATACTTGGGCATATTTTACTCATCGGGTGCAAAAGATAAATAAATTATTAGTTGTTTTACATGAAATAAAAAGAGTTGGGTCTATTCATGATTTTGAGTGGTAAAATTTTTGAATCAAAAGTGTTTAACTGTGTTTGCAACACACTGATACCTAAACTGGCTATTATCTCTGGAAAAACTGCAACATTGTCTACGAAGGGGATATTAATTATGCTTTTTATGTAATGATTGGTAATTTTTTATATTCTGTTGTGAACCCTGCTTTTTTGCTTATTTTGACGTCCATGTAGCAATTAAGTTTCGTCCCGTGGATATCCTTGAATTGATATCCTGTTAAATAAAAAATCGATCACTTTTTATATCTTGCCACTTCGCCATAAAGTTTATATAGGCATACTGGGCAGATATCTGGATTTTTGTTGTTCCGAGTTCCCCAGTTGGAAGAAGCGCAAGGTTTATCACTCCCTTGAGTGGTCCTACTGAAAATGAGTTATGCTGAATTCAACCAGTTCTATCTCCTTCGTTGTTAAGTTCTTCCTTAAAGTAGCTAGCCAAACTTTTTACGCATCTTCCTCCTGTTCAAGTTAATTCAACAAAATAGAAAATACATTTTCTGGAGGCCATCGGGATTATCTTCATTGCACGAGTCTACCATTTTCTTAAACTTTTGATATTTAAAAAAAAAAGCGCTCACTTTTCAATTCTCCGAATTTTGAAACTGCTTTTGTCTAGCTCATTTTGCATTACGCACTTACTTACACTGAATATCCGCAAATGGGTTAAAGGTAAAGTTAACATCTTTATGATATGTTTCTATAAAGCGTTTGGCCGTCATGTTCCACATTGTCATGTATTTTCTTTGTAAACTTGACCTTTTGGTTGCCGCATATTAAAAGGCCAATACTTTAATATGTTTGCAAAGTCGAAAATACTTGTATAGTTGTGTAAAATGCATTTTGGTTTATTGGTAAGGATATAAACTAGCGCCATATGCAGTACTGTGTATTTTTACTCTATTGAACTCAAAGAAGTTTCCCCAAAACGAGGTATTTTTGGGGACTGTTTGATATTAATAAATAAAAATTATCGTTGATTATTGTAGCGGTAGATAGTAGCTATGTGAAAAAATTCGTATACAAAATAAGGACATTCCAAAGTTTTATCAGTGACCTGCCAGGCAAGTACCGCTATAATTTTTCGAAAAATGCACCGCTCATATCGTGAGGTAAATAATCATACCAATTACAGTTAAAGAAGGTATACATTGGTTGTGTTGAATCTAGAATCTTAATATATAAGTATAATGTTTCAATAGCCAGTTACTTTCCCAGGTTAGATAAACAAGTGTGAAAAATGTTTGATGTTGTTTATACACCACAAGCCTTCTAAATGCTAAACAATCTCTTATTGGCCAACCTATTTCTGTCTTTGACAACGTATAGAAAGGAGACTTGCCGCGCCACAGCCACCATCACTACCATCGGTTATCCATCTCAATTCAATTAGTTAACCCATATTTTAGTTAGATGTACTATTTGCACTTATTAACCTCGGCTATGGTCAGTTAGATATTTTCCTTATATGTTATTGAAATCTCAAGAAATCCATCAAATTTTATTCTATATTGATAGGTACATAACTAATCTGAACACAAACATTGAAAATACAAGTATCATTAGTTGCTTTCACGAATCATATCCATATGCCTAGTTTTCAAATGATTATGTAATTTCTGTTTATAATAAAATTGACATCCGCAATATCCGCATAATATGTCCTTCGATTTTCCACATTCAACCCTCTGATGCCTTCGTAGGTTAACTTTTCGACTGTAAACTTTATTGCAGCTGATACACACGAACCTTTCTAAATTTGCCGTACCTAAAAATAAAACAAAATTAACCGAATGTAAAATTTCAGCGTATCAGATTCATCAAGGTGCACTTCAGTGGCCGAATTCACGTTACGGTACCATTGGACATGCATATTTTAAGCGACAAGATGTATTTTGCTGCATTCGATATATAAGAAGTTTGATAAGAAGATTCGATATTTTGATATCTATTTGACAATTAAATTCGTCATAAATTTTATACCACGGAATCTTTTTGGATCTGCTGCATATTTTTATTCAGACGTTCACTCTGGCATATAGCATATATATACCAAAAATATTCTATATATATCTTAATCTAAATACGATTCTGTATTATTTGTAGTCTAACTCTTTTTAAAAAAATTTAATTAAATGTGTGCACCATTATATCCCAGCCAATCATAAAACCCTTGCAGTGTGTTGTTCACCATGCCTGGTCTAATAAGTACTGCTTTAGCTCGGATTCCTTCGCAGAGTTCATTCTAATTTTCTGGACGGTCTCTGTAAAACTGGTTCTTAATATAACCCCAGGTTTCAAATGAAACCTTTGAAAACTTTGGTTTTTATTAAATTTGGCTCACCTAATTCATCGTTATAAAAATAAATGTAACGCAGAACTGGAAAATCTGGCAACAATGGCGAGACTGTAGGTCAATTTCGCATGCTCAAAAACCTCCAGGGTCCAAAATTTGTAAATACAGCTTCGCGATTTTGGAGATATTTAAGCGTTCCGGTATTTTTCACTAACCCTGTTTTTTACGAATCTTGGAAGGGGCGTAAAGTGAGTATTTTACGTACCTTTGTTTCGTAAAATACACCTTTTTAATAAATATTTTACGCATTTAGTGCAGTGCGTAAAATAATTTAAATTGTATTTTTTTTATATAGGTATGCATATAGAAATATTTTTTAATGGTACTCATGTGTAAAGTATAATTTTTATTCATGTGATTGTCACATGTTTATAAAAAAGAGACACTGTACACACTTGTTGTATACATAACTAGTTTTAAAACTTTCAAATTTATATTATTAAAAGTCTAAGACAGCAATTAAGGGATACACGCTTTTGTAAGTCCGATATAGTTGCGCATATTTTTAAACTTCAAGGAAGACTATTTATGCAAAAATTAGTATACGGTGTGGTTAAAAAGAATGAAACACTCCAAATATATTCGTAGCCATATAATATAATTTTTCGTTTGTGTTTATGGAAATAATTGGAGTGTCATTGCCCAAGTTGTGTTCAAAAGTCATAGTTATAGGTCATATTAAAATCTTCCGAAAGAGCTATTCCTCTGGGCTATAGGGTCTGTTCTAAAACTTGTATAAAACTCTGTCATATTTTCCAATATATTTTTTGTATAACAAGTGTATTCTTGCTTAAATTAAAGTAACAGAAAAAAACAAACAAAACAAAATTTACCATAGAAGGATAAATATATTTATTCTTAGTAACAAACAATATTCGTCTTATATAACAATGTGTTAGTTTTGGGTTAATATTTAGCAAAAATAATTATTTTAAGACAAAGCTTATGTTTTTCCATTTACATCGCCATTAAATAATAACATATTAAGTACAAAAAATATAAGTACAGGGTTTTCCCTTATTATTTAGCACCCACGTATAGTCTTTATTTTTGGAGCTTGAAAAAAGCATTCGATAGATAAGTTAAATGATTCTTCCTAAATCACCAGGAACCGTTATCAGATAAAACAATTTAGCATAGTAAAACTGTTAAAAAAATAAATATCAACTTTTGCTATTTTTGATGAAACATCCTGTATATTATGCACTAAAATGAAAGATATTTCTTTTTTATTTCAAAAATATATGAATAATAGGCTTGCATTTGCTGTAGCTATTTTTGAAATATTTGATAATAGGCATCATAAAGATTTCCTGCAAATTCTTATTTATTTATTAAACACATAAGTCGGTATAAATCCTGAATTTATTATCAAATAACTAAAAAATTGCAACAGCAATATATTTTTGAAATCAGAACAAAAATCGCTTTCATTTTAGTGATAACTATACAAGGTGTTATGTTAAAAAAAAGAAAAGTTCGTAGGTATTTTTTGACCTATAGGGTTTGATCTGATAACGGATCCTAGCGGTTTAAGAAGAAACCTTAAATCATGTACATTGAAAGAATATATATATACCTTCTTGGAAATTGTCAATATTAAAATAATTGAAAGTTTGTCTCGGACAAATTACATTTTTAAGATGTTTGCGAATATTCCCAATGAATTTGTACTTTTTGGCACACCGAGTGAAGGTGTAAACTCCTCTTGTAGTATATCTAGTTCTAAAACATAAGCAGAAAGAAACAGATTATGAGGTATACAGAAAAAAAATTGACTCTTCACATCCGTGCACCCAGTTTAGTCTAGACTTAATACAACTGTCATTATAGTTAAAACAGCAGAACAACTAGAGAAGATGGAAAAATACATTTCTAGTGAGAATATCACATAAAACTATGAAAGACAAATAAAACTTCCAAAAGTCCCAACTACAATAAATTTTTCACAATTTGTGAATCGTACAGGCGAGATATAAAATATAAAACTTTTATCGTTGGTATTTTTTAAAATATTTTTGATATATCTATATATGCTTAAATTAAACATCTTTATAGAAGAATAAATATATTTAAGTAATCTTAATAATAAACAATATCTAAACCTCTTCTCGTATAACCTGTTAGTTTCGGGTTAATATTTAGTAAAAATATAATGCCTAATTCTG
>JAEQML010080888.1:0-11424 GCA_016904865.1 Pissodes strobi | reverse complement strand
CTTCAGGGATTTAGACTAGTTTCGGCTAATGCTGAATATCTTCTGGGAATTAGACAAGGTTTCGGCTTACATAAGATCTTCAGGGATTTAGACCAGGTTTCGAGTAATGATGATCATCATCATGGATTTAGATCAAATTACGACCATTATTGATCCGGATTTAGACCAAGTTTTGGTCAAAACTGATCATCTTCAGGGATTTAAATAAGGTTTTGACTAATATTATATATGTTCGAGAATTAGACCAAGTTTCAGCTACTGCTGGTCATCTTCAGGTACTTTGAACTGGTTTGTGGCTAAAGTAACACATCTTCAGGGATTTAGACCAGGTTTCAACTAATACTGGTCATCGTCAAGGATTTAGACCTGGTTTTGGCTAATGTATAAGGCATCTTTCAGGTTTCGATTAATGCTAACCATTTGCAGGGAATTAGACTTGGTTTCGAATAATATGACATATTCATCTGAAAGGATTTAAACCTGCTTTCGGCTAAAATCAATTATCTTTAGGTATTAGACCTAGTTTCGGCTAATGCTGATCATGTTCAGGATTTAGACCAAAGTGTTCATTTTCAGGGATTTAGTCAAGGATTCTATTAATGCTGATCATCTTCAAGGATTTAAACCAGGTTTCTGCTTATGCTGGTTATCTTCAAGGATGTTGAATTGGTTTGGCTAATGTAAGACATCTTCAGGGATTTAAGCCAGGTTTCCACTAATGGTTTGGTTTCGGCCAACATTTTTATAGATTCAGGGCGAGTATCTGCTAATGCTGATCACCTTCAAGGATATAGATCTGGTTTCGACTTAAATCAGACATCTTCAGGGATTTAAACCTGGTTTCGGCTAATGCTGACAATCTACTGGAAATTACACCATCTTCAAGGATTTAGACAAGGCTTCAACTGATAAGGAACATGTTCAGGGATTTGGACAAAGTTTTACCAAGGATTCAGACCAAGTTTCGACTAAAACTGGTCATCTTCAAGGATTTAGACCTAGTTGTGGCTAAGGTAAGGCATCTTCAGGGATGCTAATCATTTTTAGGGAATTAGACTTGGTTTCGGATAATGTAACATGCTGATGGATTTAGACCAAGATTCGGCTAATGCTGATCATATTCTAGGATTTAGATCTGGATTCGGATAAAATCAGACATCTTCAGGATTTAGACCTAATGTAAATCCTCTTCAGGGAATTAAACAAGGTTTCGGCTAATGTAAGACATTACATTAGTCGAAACCAAGTCTAATTCCTTGAAAATGACTAGCCGAAACCAGGTTTGAATCCCCGAAGATGGTCGGTATTGGCCATTGGCCATCAGTGGTATATGTGGCCCTCCTGCATCGCCCGGTGAAATACCACCATATTGGTTTAGGTGCCGTGAAATGACCTCTGGTTCATGTTTCGTCATCATACCTTTGTGATCCAGTAGCCAGGGTAGAAAAGAAGAAAGATTGCATGATGGAGCCTCTCATATCAAAATACTCCGGAGGTGAAATAGCCTCCCATTCGGATCTCCAGGTGGAGGCTGGCCTGCGGGGACTATCAGGCCCGAACGTCTCTAAAGCAGAAAATAGACTGCGATTGGACTTCTGCAACACAAGTGGCATTAACACGAATAGTAACTCGGTCCACCAGCACCTAACATCAAGTAAGTCTCATATTTTAGCTCTATCAGAAACAAAAGTGAAATCAAGCACTACTCATGTTCACTTGAATATACTTGGATATGGCCTTTACTCCCGATTTCGACATAACTCTGGAATAGCTGTTTTTATACAAGGCGATTTATGTTGCCAACGAGAAGAAACATACGAACCTAAGGACTTCGATGTCATGTGGTTCAAATTAAGCACAGATCGAGCAACCAAATTCATTTGTCGCTTGTATAGACCTCCTAGCGAATACTAATTTAAACGGATTACTCAGCTGGTTGGCGAACCTACCAGGATTCCTGGGCTAGCCTCCTGGTTCTATTCTTAACAATTATTACTAATCCTGACCTCTACACCGTAACCGTAAAACCTCCGTTGGGCTCATCAGACCACAATCTTATCTCCGCAACCTGAGAACCTGGTGCTATCAAAATACAGGAGCTACAGATACCCCGAAAGGTTTGACACTACACAGGAGGGATATAAAAAGCAGATCAAGAACAAGCTTCTCAACTGTCATAACGGATCGCGATCCTTTTGGTCAGTTGTCAAAGCTGCCAATCAGGGTTTCTCAAAGACGCCAATCCCACCATTGACCAATGATGATGGCTCAATAGCGGAAACGGCCAAAGAAAAAGCGCACATTCTTGCCGAAATATTTGGATCAAATTCTACCTTAGATCGTCAAGGAAAGACTCCCCCAACTATCCCGAGTGAATTCCTCAATGCCAGGTCTGGTATTTCGCCAACGCGAAGGGAAACGAATACTCAAAGGACTAGACACTAACAAGGCCACAGGATCGGATGACGTTCCTCAATAGTGCTTAAGAAATGTGCTGCTCAACTAACCACTCCACTATGCAGGCTTTTCTCTCTATCATACAGAACTTCAGGCTTTTCTTCTAGCTGGAAATGCGCTCAGGTGCAACCAATCCCGAAGAATGATAAAATACTATTCCAAATAACTGCCGTCCAATTGCCTTAGTTCCCATCATCTCCAAAGTCATTGGGAAACTGATTAACGAATAGTTCTTAAAATATCTCGAATCGGCAGGTATCGTAAGCGATCGCTAGTATGGCTTCCGCAAGCACATATCAACGGGAGATCTCCTGACTTACGTGACCAATCTGTGGACAAAACCCATCGAGAGCTACGGCGAATCTCATGCAGTGGCTCTCGACATAGGTATCCAAAGCAATTGATAGGGTGTGGCATGACGGATTGTTAAGCAAATTGACAGCATACGGACTACCACCGGCACTGCTTTTATGGCTTTCCAATTTCTTAAGGGATCGAAGCATCCAAGTTGGTAGTGATGGACATCTCTGCCAGTGTTCCTCAAGGGTGTTATTATCTCCCACACTGTTCATGCTCTATATCAATGATCTCTTAGACAGGACAAACAATAATTCTATTTACAGCTTTGCAGATGACAGCACTCTTATATCCTCGTTCATGTCGCGGACTCCAATGACCGTTGTTCGTTCCCAACGCGAGCGATAAAATCCAGTTGCTGCCATCAATGAGGATATGAACGCCATTGTGGAATAGGGTGAGGAAAACAATGTCCAGTTTAACACGGGAAAAACTCAAGTAGCAAAAAAAGCAAACACCGCAGGACCTGACTTATCAATGACAAGAAAAATACTGACTCTGGCTTCATACATAAGCTTGCCGGGAGTCAACGTAGAAAACAACATGTCTTGACATAATCACGTCACCAAAATCGCCAAAGCAGCAGCACAAAAGCTAGGAGCACTCTATAGAGCAAAAAAGTTTTATACACCTCATCAGCTCGGATTGCTCTATAAGGCCCAGATAAGACCATCTTTGGAATACTGTTTCAATGTGTGGAGTTCGGCACCCAAACTCCTGCTCAAGATATTGGACTCCATACAGAGAGCAGTTCATCTTGTGGATGACCCAGAGTTCACTATGTGCCTTAGCCTTGAACATCGAGGAAAAGTGGCGGACTTTCTCTTTACTATCGATACTACTACGGAAGGTGTTCGAACGAGCTGGCACTTATGATTCCGCCCAGAGTTGTGCCAAACAGAAACATCCGTCAGACACAAACTGCTCATCAACATACTGTCACAACTAACAACCATCCGAACGTTTTTGTGCTACCCTATAGAACTGGCCTTGTAGCGTACCATGTCTATGTATAAGTCATCGCCGGCCGGCCGCGAATATTCAGGAACGCTGGAATTATCTCGATGGCCTGGTCGATAATCATATAGAGTGGCCTCGGAATACTTCTCGAGTATTCGCGATAGATTTGAGATCGTATATAAGGAGCAGACCTAAGGCGAATGATAGTCAGTTAATCATTGAGTGTTGAATTGTAAAGAGATATTATTTGTAAAGTTATAAGAGTAGTTTAGTGTGTTCAATTGTATACAGTGGTAAAGAATAAAGAGAGTATTAGTTTGAAATAGTGAAAGTTGTAATTTCGCCCAGAACCCACGGGAAAAACGTAACATTTGGTGTCAGAAGTTGGATTGTGAAGGGACCGGACTTGTGAAGTTTTTTTCGAGGAAAGAAGAGGGTACAAGTAAGTCAACGAGACCGTTTGATTGGTGCATTCTGTGGAAATTTTATAACATTCTATGGTCAATACGAGGCAACAAACGGCAGAAATGGAGCAAATAAATAAAATGTTGGCCGATTTTATGGATAATTTAAATGCTGAGAGGCGAGCGGAACGGGAACAGGATGAACGTAGAAGGCAAACAGAACAGGACCGGCTTCAGAAAATTTTTCAAGATCAAGAAGATAAAAAGCAAGCGGATCGGCAAGCAGAACAAGACCGGCTTCAGAAAATGTTACAAGACCAGGAAGATAAAAGGCAAGCAGAACAGGACCGGCTTCAGAAAATTTTACAAGATCAAGAAGATAAAAGGCAAGCGGAACGGGAACAGGATGAGCGTAGAAGGCAAGCGGAACAGGACCGGCTTCAGAAAATTTTACAAGACCAGGAAGATAAAAGGCAAATAGAGCAGGATCAACTTCAGGAATGGATACTGGATGTAATTGTAGGCGAGCAAGGAAAATTACAGAAAATATGGACGGACAAAATGAGAAATTTGAAAAAGAAGTAAACAATATACAAAAAGAAGTTGGAACTGTACAAAAAGAAGTGGGAAATGTACAAAAAGAAGTAGGAGACGTACAGAGAGAAATGAAAAATCTACAAAACATCAAGTACCCACCGAGAGGGCATTCGCCTCAGGACAAAACATCAAACCTCCAACGTATGACGGTCAAACATCGTGGACAATGTACAGAAGACAATTTGAAGCCGCTGCTGTTTCCAACGGTTGGAATAACGAAGAAATGGCACTAGTGGTAGCGCTTCGTGGACCTGCCCTGGAACTACTACAGACTATTCCCGTCAGCCAACAGGGGAAATATGACATACTTGCAGCTGCCCTGGAGAGACGATTTGGAGACCAACATAGAAGGCAACTGTATCAGGCACAAGTTAAGTCCCGACATCAGAAACCTGGTGAAAACCTGCAAGAGTTTGAGGCAGACATTAGACGTCTCATTCAATTGGCCTACCCGGGAGCGACAGAGGAATTTCAAGAGGAACTTGCTGCCGAATATTTCGTGGATGGTATCAGAGATCCAGAAATTCAGAACATGTTACGCCTAGCCAAATTTGATAACAGCAGTGAAGCTTTGGGTCGAGCCCTAGAAATCGAGGCGGCCTGTAACATCTCCAAGCCAAAAATCAGGGCCATATCCATCCAGGAAGAAAAGCCGACAAACAGCTGTGATTTAACTGAGATGGGCGAAATTTTGAAGAAATTAACAGAAGTTCTTCAGGCCACAGGGAGATTCCGGGAGCCAATAGAAGATAGGCCACGTAACCGAAATACACCAAATCAGTGCTATAGATGTGGCAGAACTGGGCATTTCAAAAGAGACTGCCGAGTACAACTACGGTCTAGATCTCCATCCAGAGACGTTAGGGCCTCCAAGTCAAATCAGGAAAACTCCAATTAGTCAACATTGCGGGGCGGGTGTTGGCTAAGGAAGGTAAAGCCTCCAGGATCGTCTCCATAAAAAGCCTAGGAAAAGCTGCCGACAGTCTAACTATTAAAGGAAAGATCAACGGAAGAGTCAATTACTGTTGACACTGGTGCGGCGGTACCTTTGATAAGGTCCAACAGGGTAAATAGAATAGAAGTTCTACCCATATCAAAGAATGTAGTTTTACGTACGGTTACCGGTGAGACAGCTGAAGTACTTGAGGAAATGGATATCGAACTTCAACTTGGAAGAATTAAACTACACCACACAGTGTTAGTCGCCGACATCGAAGACGAATTTATTTTGGGAATGCATCTCATTGGCTAACATGGATTCTCTTTTGACAGCAAGCTTAATCTTCTGAAGTTTGGCACCGAAGAGTTTATTCTTACCAAAACAGACGATGGCACACCGACTAAAGTAGTGGCGGCATGTACTGTCAGAATAAGCGGAAATAGCGAGCAGATAATTTTTGGGAAATTGGAGAAGGATTTTGGAGGCTGCATCAGACTTATCAAACACACTGGAAGTGCTCACCCCATACGGCAGCATCCTCAGAGGCTACCAGTGACGAAGCAGCGAGAGGTTACCACATTAGTCAACAAAATGCTTGACGATGGAATTATTCAGGAATCATGGAGCTCATGGTCGTCTCCTGTTTTCTTAGTCACCAAAAAAGATGGGACTACCAGATTCTGTGTGGACTATAGAAAGCTCAATGACGTCACAAAGAAAGACAGCTATCCACTTCCCAGGATTGATGACACGTTGACGACACTAGCAGGTTCTCATTGGTGGTCAACACTCGATTTAAAGAGCGGTTACTGGCAAGTAGGCATCGACGAACAAAATAAGGAAAAGACTGCCTTTTCTACCGGAAGTGATTTATATCAGTTTAGAGATATGCCCTTCGGACTATGCAATGCCCCCGCTACTTTTGAGCGTCTTATGGAGGTTGTTCTACGAGGCCTTACTTGGAAGACATGCCTGGTCTATCTTGATGATATAATGGTAATGGGAAAAACTTTCGAAGAACACCTACAAAACCTGCATGAAGTTTTTACTAGAATCAAGAATGCTCAGCTCTTACTCAATCCAAAGAATTTTTTTCTTTTCCAACAAAAAGTTGAGTTTCTCGGGCATGCCGTGTCATCAGAGGGAATCCAAACCATCCAACGGAAGATTACAGCAATCAAGGACTGGCCTCGTCCTCGCGACAAACATGAACTGCGGAGCTTTCTTGGACTATGTACTTATTATAGAAGATTTGTTGAAGGATTTGCAAATATAGCTGCACCTCTACATAAGCGCACTGAAGAACGAGCAAATTATAACTGGGATCATAACTGTGATTCTGCGTTCAGGAAATTAAAAGCGGCTCTATGTTCTAGTCCAATATTGGGATATCCGGAACAAAAGGGTAAATTTATATTGGACACAGACGCAAGCAACACCGGCATCGGAGCAGTTTTATCGCAAGTACAAGCAGGAGAAGAACGAGTTATCGAATACTACAGTCGAACACTTTCGAAACCTGAATGTAACTACTGTGTAACCCGAAAAGAGCTTTTGGCAATAGTACGGTCTGTTGAGCATTTCCATCAATATCTGTATGGACAAGAATTTCTAATAAGGACTGATCATGCAGCACTTAAATGGCTTTTGGATATGAAACAGCCTGAAGGACAGGTAGCCAGGTGGCTCGAAAAGTTTTAACAATATAACTTTAAGGTTAAGCACAGGGCAGGGAGATTGCATAATAATGCAGATGCTTTATCCAGAAGACCGTCCGCGGATAATTGTAAGCATTGCCAAAGAATAGATCAACGAGAAGGAATTACTCCCATTAGACAAACGAAATTTGAGGTTGATCATCAGTGGACCACAGAGCAACTTAGAAAGGACCAGCTTGAAGATAGTGAAATAGCACTATTGCTAAAAGCTAAAGAAGAACATCAACCAAGACCAAGCTGGAGAAAGATTTCAACTAAAGGATTTGCTTTTAAAACTCTGTGGGCGCAGTGGGACTCCCTGGTGGTGGAAAATGGACTTCTTAAACGAGCCTGGGAAAGCGCCGATGGAAAAGTAGTGAAGACACAGTTAGTGGTACCAAGGAGGAACATATCGGAAGTTCTGGAAGAAGTTCATAATGGAAAGTCTGGTGCTCATCTCGGAGTGAACAAAACGATTGACAAGATCCGTGAGAGATTTTACTGGGTCAACTACCGCCAGGATGTGAAATCGTGGTGTCGGCAGTGCTCAACCTGTGCCGCAAGTCAAGGACCCAAAACAAGATCTAGGGGCAAAATGAAACAGTATAATGTGGGCCTACCGTTTGAACGTATCGCCATGACGTAGCTGGCCCTTTTCCAGAAACAAATAATGGTAACAAGTACATTTTAGTGGCAATTGACTACTTCAGTAAATGGCCTGAAGTCTTTGCGATTCCCAATTAAGAAGCTGTTACCATAGCAGAGGTCCTTTTGAATAACCTATTCAGCCATGGTTTTATTTGGAAGAGAGCTCCGTTTACCCTGTGACCTATTATTTGGAACGCCAGACAACCAGGATATGGAAATTCAAGACTACGCAGACTCCCTTAAGGAAAAGTTACTATACATTCATGAATTAGTCAGAAAACACGGAGAAAGCCAGTGACCGAATGAAGACACGATATGATCTCAAAGCTAATTCTATGGGATTTCAGATGAACGATAAAGTCTGGTTATATAATCCGCAAAGGAAGAAAGGAAGATCTCCCAACCTAACGCCAGTATGGGAAGGGCCCTATACAGTCATCAAAAGAATTAATGACGTAGTGTATAGAATTCAGCGTAGCCCCAGAAGCAAACTGAAAGTCGTCCACCTCGACAGGCTGAAAGCATATCACGGACATGAAGTATCTGGTCGGGACGATCAGGTTTAAGAGGGAGGCAATGTCACGACTAACAACCATCCGAACGTTTTTGTGCTACCCTATAGAACTGGCCTTGCAGCGTACCGTGTCTATGTATGAGTCATCGCCGGCCGGCCGCGAATATTTAGGAACGCTGGAATTATCTCGATGGCCTGGTCGATAATCATATAGAGTGGCCTCGGAATACTTCTCGAGTATTCGCGATAGATTTGAGATCGTATATAAGGAGCAGACCTAAGGCGAATGATAGTCAGTTAATCATTGAGTGTTGAATTGTAAAGAGATATTAGTTGTAAAGTTATAAGAGTAGTTTGGTGTGTTCAATTGTATACAGTGGTAGACAATAAAGAGAGTATTAGTTTAAAATAGTGAAAGTTGTAATTTCACTCAGAACCCACGGGAAAAACGTAACAATACGATTCAGTTGCGAACACCTAGGACGTCGCTGTTACGGGATTCCTTTTCTGGAGAACTGCCTCGCTCTGGAATGGACTTCCGAGTAACGTCTTTCCCGAAAACACAACCTACAGCACTTCAAGTCCAACATCCACCGTCATCTCTTGAGTGGTACAGGATATTCCATTTGAGTGTGTGCCGAACATAAAAAAAACTTTGTCTAAATCTCTGAAGATGACTACTATTAGCCGAGACCAAGTCTAATTCCCTGAAAATATCTGGTATTACCCAAACCCCTCTCTATATCCATGAAGATGTCTTACATTAGCCAACACTTGTATTATTCACTGAAGATGTCTTCAGGCAAAAGTTAAGGGAAAAAAGCTTGAAAAAAATAAAAACTCAATTCCTAATATCTATTTTAGAAGTTTCACTTCAGTTGTGTGCTTATGAAGGTGAAGCACATATATATTTTTTTATAATCACATTGCTAATAATTGAGAACTGATTTGGAACTCATAAAAGTCTATCGCGATATACTATTCTGAATTTTAATGTTTATTACGCTTGGAAACAGAAGTCTGTAGTTGAGGTGTGGAGAACAGAATCTATTCGATTAACTTAAAATAACCATAACAGTTGCAAACCAAAAAGTAGGATACTTTTTCACTTCCCTATCTTAGGTAAAATATTTCTATACAAATAAAAAGGTGCAATTTGAAAGAAACATTTTTTTCCTAGCACCAAATAATATTAAGTTGGATGTACAAAAAATGATTAGGTACAAAAATGTGACGTGTAAAAAATTAAAATATTTCATATAAGAATTTTTAACATACAAGGAAACAAGCTTATAATTTTTTTTATTTTGTCTGGTTTTTACGTCTAGGGTAAATTTGTCACTTATCACCACTTTCTGAAATAGAACTTATTTAGGTACTCTATGTAAAAAATTACAGCCGATATGAAATAATCTGTTAAAACAAATAATAGTTTCATATCAATTTATTATACAGGATGTCCCATTTTGGTTGAAATCATGGCGTATATCCCTTATTCATTGATAGAAAGATGCGGTTCTCGCAAACTTTTTAAAGAAACGAAAGATGCTAGAAACATATTTGTGTAGCAAACTTCGTTTCTGGTTTTGGAAAATTCCTACCCAAACTTGTGTTTTGAAGTAAAACTTCTTTAGCGAGGGTAAAGTCAGACAAAATGCTTATCAAAGTGAAACGCCCCTATAATTAAGCATGTTTCAGTATCGCTACAGGGTTAGAATTTTCAGGACATGTAGCCGGGGTAAAATGAGGATCCTGGACAAAAACTGGATTCCGTTCGGCCAGGGGGGAGAAGAAAAAACTAAAATAATTAATTTCAGGAGAACGGGAAGAGCTACGAGGTCAAAATTTTTATGGTAGGTGCGCCTCATGAAGGGGCTACCTTTGACCATCTGGGGGGTCGAGGCTCTAATTTAAGGGGGGATGTTGGGAAAAACCCGTTTTTTGCCGATATCTCTACAACGGAGCCTCGGATCGAAAATCTGATAAGCGATGACCCCGAGTTACGGGGTCATCAGTGGGGGCGGGAGAACTATACCCCCTCCCCGGATACTCATTTCCTACGAGTATGAAAGTTTGTACACGAGCTGTTGGCGAGTACTGCAAATCATAGGAGTAGGAAATTGTCATTCCGTGCAAATTTTTCACCATACTTTTTCTACGACTATTATTATACAATACAGAGTGTCCTATTTTCATTGCTTTCTAGGATAACCCGGTATTTATTAGCTTTAACTAAAAACTTATATAGGTGTCACGTGCTATTTTTTGGTTGAAAACTTATCTTGTGAGTTGCAAATGCTTAGTAGGAAAGCCTTGTCGATTCCATAACATTAAATAAGTAGACCTACTTACACACAAAGTAATATTCTTTTGCCACATATGAAAGTCAATTCTCTCAGTTTGAGAACTCTTTTCTATGTGTGTAGTCTATATTTTACAATTAAATTTTTAATCCGCCAAATCATTACAAACAGTAAAATAAAAACGACGAAATTATGTAGGTCCTTTCATAAAATAGTTAATGTCATTCTTTCAATAATTTCTAAAAAAGTACATTTATGAAGAAATAAATAGAAAAAAAGTCGCCGAGGACGGAATTCGACTTTACTCTACTCATAATACCTGATCCTAAGAACAGCGTTTTATACCATCACTAAGCCAAATCGACTATAATTTAATTTTGTCAATAAATTTCAGTCAGATTAAAATTATTATTATTAAAATATGAGAGAAAATGTTTTTCCCTCCACTTTTTTAAGAACTTTGCACATATTACATCATCATATTTTACTAGCTCTTCTCCCGCTTTTTTATTGAATTAGCTCTCGTACACATATACTGAAATAAAAT
>JAEQML010080887.1:0-11424 GCA_016904865.1 Pissodes strobi | reverse complement strand
GTGGATTGGACGAAGAGGAAGTATGGAGTGGCCAGCCCGATCTCCTGACCTGACACCCTTGGACTTTTTCTTTTGGGGGATATCTGAAAAATAGGGTTTATGTGAAGCAACTACTTAATTTAGAACTTTTAAAAAATCAAATATGTTTAGAAGCTATTTCAGTTACCCCCTAAATACTAACAAATACCTTAAATGCGTTTTATGACCGCTTAGGGTATTGCTTGGCTGATGAAGGCAAACATTTTGAGCACCTAATTAGATAGTTAATTTCAAATTATTCATTTATTTTCTTAACATTTTTTTAATGGTTGTTGGTGTGAAACCAATTTCATTTATTTATTTATTCATTCTTCTAAAATCTGTTTGAAATGCATTAATAGGCACCTTGATAGATTTAAATTTAGGGCTTGCTGGGCTATATTTGTTTCGAAATTTTCTTCTAAATGTAGTAATACATTGAACTTATTTTCTTCGTTAGCTCCTGTTTTTCTTATTTTATTGCATTAAAATTGAATGTACTTTTTGTTTTTTTCAAAAAAAACAAAGTTGTTTACTTTATCTCAAAAAGTGTAAACGTGGCAACATTGCCGATATTACCATCGGATCAGGCATGTCCTAAAACCACCAAGTACTAATTTTTACTTTTTTTTCTCGAGCCGTTTGTGAAATACGAGACCGTTCCGGGACTTTTGAACGAAAGTGCAAAGTTGCTGTATTTCAAAAACTACTTCAAATAAAAATTTGATATTTTGAGGATTTAATAACCGAGGCGCGCTGAATTTAATGCAGTAAAAATTGAATGGGCTTTGCATTTAAAAGAAAAAAGTTGATTACTTTATCTCAAAAAGTGTAAACGTGGCAACATTGTCGATATTACCATCGGATCAGGCATGTTCTAAAACCACCACGTACTAATTTTTACTTTTTTTTTCCGAGCCGTTTGTGAAATACGAGACCGTTCCGGGACTTTTGAAAGACACTGTATATATATTGGCACATCATTGGTTACGTATTGTTGTTTAATATAGGACAAAGAAAGGAAAGCCTTTCCTCACCAAAATATTAATTTCCGATTGGATGAATAAAATTAATATTTTATTAGTTTGGTTCACACATTATTTTTTTACCTTCTTATATTGCTGCGTTAACTTTTGACGAATTGTGTGTTGTAGGTGTAAATCCTACCAAACCTAGTAATACAGTTTCTTCCCTTTCATTGGTAGGTTTATTTGGTTGATATTCTCGTTACCTTACATTGGAACTTAACATATCTATTCTGAACTTAGAATGTATATCTTAAAATTTAAAATATTAACTATTTCATACTTTGGAATATTGGAACGCATCCAAGTGGATTCGTGGTCTTCCCGGGTTTTCGAACGCTCTCTTGACAGACGTCTAAGATATTTTTGGCAATAATCGACGTGGCATTTCCCTTCGAAGCGATGCACTTGTAGAAAGGGAAAAGATAAGTTTTTCAAAGCCAAAAGATTATCGTGGAAATTTTGACTATTAGCTCTAATATCCTTATTAATTAATCATGAGATAAATTTACACGGCTATTTTCTCGTATTACTAGCAGTATCCTCTGGAAAATGTATTTTACTTCTTTACTCTTGTTATCCTCCGCCCGATTTTTCACTAGCCGAGAACGTTTCTCCAGGTTCATTGCGCCCGTTTAAGACCTCTTGTCAAGTGATGCTTATCGCAGGGAGTGACGTGTAGCTTCACAGGAAGCGCCAAAACCCTAATTGGTGCCAGCCAAGTAGTTGTAGAAGTTAAGCACTAGCCGCCAATCCCAGCCAGTGAATTCCACTTCAGTATGACCATAAAAAACAACTATGTCCTATAATTATCATATTTTACTTACCATTAAATGGTCTTTAATCGATTATTATCTTTTATTGTATCTATTACCGATTCTTATCGCTATTTGATTAACTAATATCGACTTTCTTTACTACCGTAACACGTACTAAGACCACAGTAATTATCTGATTTATTTTTGTGCATTGCATGCACTTACCTGCAAGTGTGACACTCTTACTGTAGGTCATGTAATTACTCACCCTAATTTTATCGAAATTACATGATCTTTAATCGATTATTATCTTTTATTGTATATATTACCGTTTCTTATCGTTAGTTGGTTAACTAATATCGACTTCCTTTATTGCCTTATATGATATTCTGGGTTAGCACATTTCTTGTTAACACCTTAGTAATTATCTATTTTTTTTTGTATTTCGTATACTTACTTAAACGCTACGCTTTTACTGTAATTTGCTGTAAGCCTTATGGCAGTAAACCGTTTTACCTAACTGCTACTTTAGATGTTCTTCTTTATGCAGGTTGCCGAATTCAGCTCACTTCGATTTCCCCTGTAGATCTTCTTTGATGATATTTCCTTCTTCACAGGTTAGATGATTTGATTTAATGTTGTTAACTGTTTATTTGACGACTCATGTTATCGCTGCGATGGTATTAATTTATAATGGGATTTTTATTTAGCTGAGAAATCTTATTTAAGGTGCTCGGTGATTAACTATGTTAACTCAGAACCTTAAAAGTTCAGATTTTAGTTAGAAATATTTCAAAAATAGGAGTTAGGCAGTATTAATGATTTAGGACTTAAGATTAAGATCTAATAATCTTATAGTTTGGATGATACTTATTTTGGAGAATCTTCTCTTTATAATCTCAACTAGATCTGGGACCTGATTAATTATCCTTTGTGCAGTTATGTCTGTGAAAGCATTTAATATTTAAATAAATAGCTTAACTGGAAAAATTGATGTTTATTTTAGTAGGCTGAGATCAAGCTGAGAATATTGAAGTTCCTTTAATATAGGGTATTTTTCTAAATTTTACTACCCTAACTTCAATGCTTAAAAATAATTGATATATTTATAATAGATAATTTAGTGGCGTCTTCACCCAACTGTCAAGTCTACGACCCACACAAGTATTAACACCGCTGAGTAAACCAGGCATATGGACCGGTTGTTAATCAATTAACTAGTCGTGTTGCAGTGTGAAAGAACCTAGATGATTAACTGGTACCTCATTGGTCAGTTGCACCTCTATATCGAATTTTTATCCACACCTTTTAATGTTAGCCGACCGATTGATACACCACTGCTTTGGTGCACAACTATTTCACTTATTAGCACATCGCTGCTCTGAAATGTCTCTACAATTCATAGTGTGCGCAATTCTAATTAACATAGTCTTTAGTCCGCTAATTACATCCGCTTTCTGCAATTTCAGGATAACCTTTTTCCTTTTCGCCTTCTGCGGATGGATTATTACGTTTTCCGATCAAGGCTTTGAACGGGAATGTTCCTTTAATTATGCTATTTCAGTTTTCGTAAGTAGAGCGCGAATTTGAAGGAAACAGGAAAGCAATTGGATGTTTTTTTTTTCATAAATATAAAATTTAATCTTGAGAATTATGAATAGCAATCTTTGAAATAATATATTTTTTTACATTGATCTTTTTTAATTCAACAGTTCGTCGTTCTTAATTATTCCAGTAGGTCACGTTTTTTACTATTTCTTAAAGATATACGTTTTTGAAAATTATATTTTATTTATGCACCAACGTTTATTAAGTGTTAATTTTTTTTGTTAATTTAATAGTAAAAGCATGCCATGTATTTGCACACACAGGGATGAATTAGTCAGAGCGGAAAATCAGCTTTTTCCTTGCTTCCCTTTCACATAGGCGTGTTTTATATTAGGTAACTTAATTTAAAATTATCACATATCACCATTATTCATGTTCATCATTCTCGTAGCAAGATGCGGTATTAAATAATATTCACGCCATCGACTTTATTATAAATTATTTTTAGGAAAAAAATCTCATTTAAAATGAAGCCATGCCCTATGATAAAGTGATAAACTCTATTATTTAGCGCAGCTGCAAAGTTTAAAACTGCTCGTTAATCATATATATTTCAATGCTGCCTTTGCTAGCGATGATAAATCTTTCGTTTAAGTCTGGAGTGTGTTGAGCTGTTACATTGCCTAACTCATATTATCCAACTGGAGCTTTTGATAATTGAGAATATAGTTGTAGAAAACTGAATAAAAGGGAAACTGCAGTAGTAATGTAGAAGAATAATTATTCCACAGTTTTAATTTTTTGAATAATTAACTTTTGCTATGTAACGAATTAATTATTTAATTAACCTTTGTTAACCAGATATAAAAGTTTAATGATAAGTATGAAAATGTTAATTGTTTTAGATAATTAAATTTTCACAAAATGTGAATGTAACAGTTGTTACTAGAGTTGTTATTTTGTAGTATGAGACTGATAATGGATTGGAGTTTTCTAATTAGTATAATAACGTGTTATTTCTGGATAGCAGTTCTGGTTTGGGTTAGTTTGGGTTAACTCGTTTTGTTAGTGTAAGATAATTTATCAAGAACAAACTTAATAATATTTTCAAGATCTAAATATTCGGAGCATTCTAATAATATTTATTGCCAAGTAATCGAGCTGCGGTAGAGCATAAAATAAAAGATTGGAAAGTTCAACAAGCAATGAGTTTATTTTAATCTACCTCTGTCAAAGTTTGGATCGGAAAAAAAAGTATGAAGGAATATGCTTGGTGAATTCACACTGGTTCACTAATAATTAATTACTAGGTTGAATGGTAATTAAGCAGAAACTAGGAAAAGAACGAAAGTTGCTTTAATTAATCCAAATGAGAAAAGTAAGATAAAGATAAGAATAAATTCAGTAGGAATTACTAAAATAAATATATCAATTAATATAAGAAAAAAGGGAATTGAGATACAGAAAAAGATAAACTAATTTAAAATTTCTAAGGCAAATATTAAATATATGATTTTAACCCTGTCAAGAGCAGGCACTGGATTGAGAGGGTCACACTATTTAAATGTTGAAGGTAAAACATCAATACTTGTAGGTTTACGAATAACTAATTAAGATCAACTCTAACAAAATCACATATCACAAACAACAGATAGCGATAATGGAGAAGGCGATATAGGATCTCCTACACTTATCGAGTACTTCAGTTATCAACTTCTACAAATTCCTCTCTTAACCAGAACTTAAGTCCACCCTATAGGTAAACACAATTGATTAATTAATTGTATTGCATTAAAAAAATAACCGTAGCTCTTCTGTAGGAATAACCCCCTTTTCCTCCTTGAAGTAGCTGCAACAAAATGCATTCGCGCACAAACCACAGAGGTTTACTTTCGGTGACGAAGCAGTGTTTGGCCAATTCAAATCATATAGCTTGCATATTGAAATTAAACGACATATTAAAATATGTTTTTCTACTGCTGTGTTTGTATAAAAATAATCCAAATTTTAATATTTGTTTTAATAATAATTATTAAATAACATGTTTAAAAGAAACAGGAATTTCAAACAAACCTGGTGCGCATTGACACCTATTATTTCTGTATAAAACTAAAAAACACCAGGAAATTCGATAGTACAACGAATATTTTAATAATTATGTCGACCTAGTAAAGATTCCTATCTCTGTAGCCTTGGATATTCGATACTGCTCTTACCGGTTCGGTTCAAATAGTAACTTGACACTAGGTGTAAGGTAAAAAGTTATTAATTATATTAGCAATATACAAAAGTGAACCCGGAGGAAATGTTATGTTGTGATGTAGGCTTTGCGGTTCCAATATATTTCACTACGCTTGAATTACCCTTGGTTACTGAGTCCTCGAAGTCGTCCGTACGACGTAGAAGAGGCGTGAACCTCACTCTATAGGAAAATGCCTTAGTTAACAAAATTAAGTATTTCTGTTAAGCTTGATTTGATATACAGAATTGCCTTACAGTAAGGGTAACCAGTAGATGGCCCAATTCATATTAGCGATGCACTTATACGGCTAATGCTCCGGGGTTCTATTTGATTGTTTAGCTTGAAGAGCACAATGTACTGTTTTATTTTTTAATGATTAATGCTATAAAGTTCTATTCGAACATTTAACTTGAAAAGCATAAGAGTACGTTTTAGTATTTATTGATTCATCCTTAGCTTCAAGCGCGCAAGACACTGGTGTGCGATTATAAATTGTATTCTGGATGTGTAAGCATGAGAACTCGCCTTACCGGCGGACTAGGTACGTACTTCCAGTATCTGTAGGCAAGCTCGGCTTGCTGGCGGACCAGATACGTGCACCTTATATGTATAGTGGCGGGCTCGGCTTGCTGGCCGACCAGATACGTGCACCCTGTGTATATTCAAAGTTAATATTTGGAATATGTTAATTTTCCGTTGACATTATTAAAAAATCGTTAAAATTACCATAACGGTCTTCCTGGCTATATTCGATCAATGATTCTGCTCCCACTGGATAAGAGTTTAGAACTATCATTAAAATACCTAAGCGGTAAGTTATTTCGGCGTAAAAATCTGTTCAGTCACCTATGCATATGCATTTTTGTCCTATATAAGTGTATATCTTTTTCTGTCTGAAGAAGTATTATTTTTGCTATAAACAAGGTAGTTTATTTTCAAAGTCGATTAGCTTTTCTTCGAATACTGATCTAATTTTAGCTATTACAGATACGTATACTTAAAAGAAAGCTTTTGAATATATCAAGTCTGGTCTATGGCTACGTTTGCGTATATATTTATTAAATACAACGGCTGTGGTTAGGGAGTTCGCAACATTAATGCGTCTGACCTTTGCGGCTGCCAAACATCCAAACAAGGCCATTAATAATTTGAGACTGTTGTATTCAAATGGTTGGTGATACGATGCGTATAAGGCACATTTTTATTTCCCTTGTCAAACATATTGGTTAATTGTATTTTTTCAGTTGCAACATAAGTCATGAGGGTATGTCTTACGGTAAGCAATATTAAAATCGCAGTTTGTCAATGGATTTACTTCAGTCTGTGATGGCTGTTTCATACATAGGCGTATTTACCTTCATGAATACATGACGTACACATTCATCTACCGAAAAGCACTCGCGTAGTCTGCCTTTATAGGTCACTGATTTGCTATGAGATACTGCTGCTGCTTTCTTGTTTACCTGTTAATTCGAGAATGATTGTTAGTTATTACATTTTTCTTTTTCTTCAATAGTAAAAACTAGTACCTGTTGCTCATTTTCTTCTAAGATGTGTTGATCTTTGCATATATTACTCATTCTTGTTTCTTCTCATAGTACTTTAGAGATTTAGGGCGTATCCCTCACATATTTTCCCTGTGGTTTTTCTCATATTTTCTTTAATTTTCATTCAATCGTCAATGTTTGTCTTCCTTTCTTATGTTTTAGTGGATTTAGAGGGTTATATTGTAGTTCCACCTTCTTATCTACAGTTGGGGACTTTGATATTTGGGATTTCTACATCATATTTTTTTTTCCACGTGGCATGATATAACTTTTGTAATATTCGATTGGAAGCCCTGAATATTAGTAATGGGCTATTTTCCCATAATTATTGCTGTTGATTTGGATTTTTAAAGGTTTATTATTTCGTTTAGGAATATTTCCTATTATTTGTTGTTGCTTCCGCAGTCGTTTTGCAATGCTTAGTTCTCGTTTCTTATCTTAGAAATATTCCTCGTATCGACTATTTCTTCATTTCGACGGTCTTCTCGGCATTACCACTTTTTCTGATCTCTAAGTCCGTGGAAGTGGAAAAAGGCAAATACCTACCGGGAATAGAGGAAGTGCAGTATAGTTGTAGGTGACTCAGCTTTTAGTATTGTGTTTTATATTACCTTTCTAGGGGATATTGGGTTGAGTTCCTAGTTTGTGTTTTGACACGACCGATTTATCGGGATTTAAATACTAAACTAGGTAAGATTTTTCTGTAATTAATTTTCTTTACTGCCTGCCGGCACATGGTCGCCATGACGCTAAAGGTTATTTTCCATTATTTCTAGAGGCTTTCCGAGCTCATCTTATAAAACCGAGGCAGTTGATCCTCCACGCAACCCTCCAACTCAAGTGGTGGTTCATAAGTATTTCTTTTTACATTAAAGTTATTTGCACCTTTTGTGTTTCTTTTATTTGCTGATGGTTACTGAAAATCCATTGATAATTTTTATATAAAAAATATATATGCAAGGGAGACTATAATTTTTTCATTAAAGTAAGGGGCTTGGTGTAATTAGCATTGGGTTATTACAGGGTTTTACTACCGGGTCCCATTGCAAGTTTTCACTTACCGGGGCCCGAAGCCAGTACCGGATTTTTGCTACATGTGCCCGGAGCCCTTACAGGGTTCCGCCTTTGAGTCGAGACATCCTACGGTCGCCTTAGTGTAGAGGCACTTTTACTTCGACTGCAGCAGACCTTCGACTCGATCTAACTCGGATCTAACGGGGTATTGACTTCGATTTCATTTAATCTCTTTACTTTTCTTGACGATTGATAAGATAGTTCTTAAAATTCAAATATAAATTTAGCATTGTCGGCCAAGCTTTACGATGGCTTTTATTAATTTTATTTATTCATTTATTTATCTGGTCGATTGATATAATTATTGCGGCTTTTTATTATTTGATAATATTATTATTGCTACATTTATAGTTGGTGCAGCTACTAGTTCATGCATACATACATGTAATAATCTTAGGTAAACCAAAGTGATCATTTCGGATATTAGTGTTTAGAGTTTTTAGGTGTAAGGCTTACAGTATCAAGTTTACCAACAGAATTGGTCTCAGTACAATCTTCATATTGTACCATCACCGTTATTTACTTAATAGTGTTTTGTGATCATTCCTTTGATTTTAAATTTCACTGTAAGATTGTTGCTGTTTTAGATTAAAAAAAAGAACCTAGAAGCTAATAGATCGGACCGTAAATTAAAATTTTCTTTTCATGTTTAATAAAACGCGCCTAACAACCCCGTACAAGTCCAGCGGAGCTTTTCCAGTTTAGCTGGTAGAACTGGTGGAGCTCACGAACTCCACTCCTGGAGCCGGGTATTGCATACACGACTCTCCGGTGTTAGGTTTGTTTTAATTAAAACCCTTTCCTTTTTATCATTAATATGAAAATCGTGTTGCAAATTTGGCACCCATCTTGGGTAATTTTTTTTTAAGAGACCTTTTCTTTACAAAATTGATGATTCTGAAATCCGTTTTGTATGCCTCATTATGTTTATTCACCGGATGATTTTCATTAATTGGTAGTATTATATGCATATTCGTTTGATGAATGTTCCTGAATCTTTTTGAAAATACTCAGTTTGATAGTAAAAAGGCCGCAGGGTAATTTCCTATTTCAGCTGGAAGCCTTATATCTACTGGTTGAGCATATTTTCAAATAAACTTTCTTTAACAAAATCATACAGTGGTAAATTTGATGCTGACATTGAACTTCTTGCTCTAAATATTATGGTTTCCGTAAAAACTTACCATTACGAAAGGCAGTACCATCAACTTAATTTTCCATGCAAGTATCTATAAAAGAAAATTCATGTCGAACTAAAATGCAACTATCTTATGGGAAAGTCCCCTTCTGGTTGTTCAAAGTGCCTTTTTAAAATTGGTGTTTGTACGTTTAGCAGTCACTGAAATAAATTTTTAACCAATTTTTGGTCTGGATAAATATTTTTTTCCATGTATAACACGAAAACCAGACAGGCAGTCATATTGCTGAATAATCTATGCTTGGAAACTTGCTTGCCTCGTTAGCCAGTTGAGTTTTTGAGCTATTTTAATATTTATTTTGATATCATTTGCGTTAATACGCTTTATTTTTAAGCAGTGGAAGTTAATAATATATTCGGTGTTTACCAAATTATTATTAAGGAAAACCTAAGACTTACTTATTTACATAAAATTAGGTTAATTGAAAAAAAGTTTTCGGTGCTGAGGGAGAAATTCACGAAAAGTTTGTTCATTAAGGAAAAATGCAAATATTAATTTTTATTTCAAAAATGATAACCTCATGCGTTAGGTTTTTATCGAGCTTCGCTTTCCTCGTCCAAATATGGTCACGTGGATAGTACAGAATGGCCCTACCATAAGGGTAACCGGTAGATTGGCGGCAAGTAATTGTACTGCCAATGATACGGGGTCCTATTTGATAGTATAGCTTGAAGAGCAAAAAATACTGTATAATTATTTAACGATTATTCTTTCCTATAAGTTCAATGCTAGAGGGTTTTATTCGATAGGTTTAATTTAAAGTGCGTAAAAGACTGCTGGGTTTTTGTTGTGTGTATTCTGGATGTGTAAGCTTCGGACTCGGCTTGCTGGCGGACTAGATGCGTGTACCCTATCTATGTATGCGGGCTCGGTTTACTGGCGGACCAGATACGTGGACTTTGGTTCGGTTTACTGGCAGAGCAGAGACGTGCACCCTGTTTATGTTAAATGTTGCAATTATATTTGCCATCCTCTGACGTTGAAAGCATTCTCGGTTCTATGTTGCAGTTTGGAATCTTTGACAAAATTCACTAAAACAGAGTTTTATCCACAATACCGAAACATAATTATTACACTCGACGCGCGTTTCGCTAACCATGTTAGCATCATCAGGAGATGATTAAAACCATAATTCTGTTTCGGTATTCTCGGTTTGATTTACTAATTTTTATGCCGCGTGAAATACTATTTTAATCAAGAATCGAGATAGATTTTTATGAATATTCCGAATATGATAACATTCCTTTGACATATGCACCCTTCCGCATAAGCATTGGCCCCCAATGCTCCAATATAAATGAGCCATTCTTTACAAAATGGTTAAAAATAACTGAAATTTTACATGTTACGTCTCACCTGCCAGAGAAGCAAATTTTTTCAGATATGGCGTCGGTACTGCTAATTAGAGTCTAGTAAGAGTAATTACTCTTACTCTATGTAAGCCTAGGTCAATGAAAAATTGTATTTCTCTGTTCTTTTAAAAATTCTACTCACGACAGTTCTGTGCCTCCACCATGTTATATATGTATGTACGGCGGCGCGACCACCATTACTTATGTTGGCTTTTTTACGACCATATGCCTTTTCATTATATGCCCCGTAGGCTTTGCGCATTCACTCTGTCACGACTGATTTCGTAACGCTGCTATTTGGCTGCTGATTACTCGAGAACTTCTGTAAGGTCATTGCTGGCTTAATATTAATAAGTAATGCTAGCTTTTATACCTCGTGAAATAATATTTGAATCGAGAATCGAGATTGATTTTTATGTACAATGTTGACTGTTTTCCAAGTACCACCAGCAATTTAACTGGACTTTGAAGAAAGTGTAATCCAAATATAGATGTCGCTACATTAGAGCCATTCTTTTATGGAAGTTGAAGTGAAAGCTTTGGTAGGTCAGGCCACATAGTACAAATGAGTGATTCAGTAATAACAAAGGTAAAGTAGAATAAAGGGCGCCATTTGTTGAATATTGTTCTTGATTAGAGTCTTTAATAATATTTTTGTCAC
>JAEQML010080886.1:0-11425 GCA_016904865.1 Pissodes strobi | reverse complement strand
CAGCGCGACGACTGAGACCGATGCTTCACGGTTGAATGCTTGTAAGGTACTTCTTCGACTTCGACTAAACTTAAATTATAAGAAAACTAACTAAGTATCTTAGCGTCAAACAGGGCAGCGACAGACGCTGATGTTTGTGGCGACTTCTGCAGAAGTGGAGACAAAAGTGGGAACTACGTGGACGATTCCATTAACGCATTTGAGAGGGTAAAAATGCTCTTTCTTTATTTGACATAATGTTGCTTACATGACATTGACGGAGATAAAGATGAAGACGTTTTCCTTGACGGAGTGACTAAGGCACTTGCACTACTTTTTAAAAATCCCCTTACTGGAAATTTTGATATTTTACTCGTAGATTCAACTCACTATTTTTTTAGAACTGCCCCGAGTGCTCTGTACCTATGTACATGTACATCCAGGTTAGGTGAGGAACTGATCACCCTGTACCTATGCACAGGTGCTCTCAGGTTTTTAGGCTGCGGGATAGAACAACTAGCAGAGTACGCACCTGTGTGCATGCACTAAACTAATTGAGCGGAGTTAAGAGACACCCGAAAGTCTGATGAATTTGGCATTTGCCTGCGTATTTATATTCTACAAAATGCTAATGGCTTCAACGTTAAGGACTAAAATCGCTCCCGTCGAACGCTCTAGTTGTTTATAATTAAATTTTTCAAGTTCAAGTTCAAACTTAGAACAGGATGATATTTCCTTAGTAGGTTTATGCATTTTATTTGTTCACACATTCCTCCTCCCTGATAACGTTAGGCTCCAACGCTTTCTCCAGACTTCTTTGCTTTAGAAGAGAAAAAGAGACCTCAGTTCGAGAAGACCCATCGCATTTCATAAAATTTTACTATAATTTATTATATATTTCGTCAGTGGGTTTGTTCTGGCTTAGATCCAACCATTTGCATTTCATTTTGTAGTATCTCATGCAATTTTAAGTCCTCGTGTGGTTTGACTCGTTCTTTCTCTGTGAGAGTCTGTTAGTGGGGACTGCAGTGGGTTCTTCCACTGATAGTTATAAATGTAACAAAATAAAAATTGTTTTACAAGTTATATTAACAATGTTATAATCTTATCCTATATTTTCTTGTTTGTGTCGTTTTGTCGTCTTATTAACAAAAGCATAGTTTGTTAAACCCGGCTGGTTACTACAAATGTGCTACTCCCAAGATGGGATTGTTTCTATTGAAAACAACGTTTACGTATTAGTAGTCATTGTGTTAGCAACTTATTTCTCACGTATGATTTAAATGCGGTCCTGTCTTAGAATACTTTAACTTATTACTAATTATATAGGAAATGCCGATCTGACTTCTTTAAACTTACTGACCTATACCCTATACCTATTGTACCAAGTGCAAACCTATCCGTTTTGAGAGCATTAATTTGTTCCTTATTGAGACTTACAATGTCATCTACTTTTAAAACTAGAGTTTATGTCCATGCTTTTTTTTCAATAAATTGCCCTTTATATTATATCCCCTCTGTTAAGATGCGTCCATCTCAAAAGAGTTAACATTAATTCATTGTCTTTATATAGGTTAGTTTTGGGTAGGGTTGTTTAATGGGGATTTATATATAAAGACAACCATTTTACCCTTAGTGTTATAAATTAACTTATTGCGGCCCTGTCTTAAAGTAAATTACATATATTAATATGCTAAATTATACTTTACTATATAGGTTTTGCTGGCTGCGATCTTTTGTTGCCTCGTGGCTTGTTCCTGGCGTCGTCTCCTGAAAGCTGCATTGGAAGTTGCCTTGCCGTCTTCTCAACAAACAAACTTAACAACGGTTATATTGTACGCGAGCAATAATCAATGCGTGTTTTGTTTATAGATGAATTAAGAGTTTACACTATACCCAATTAAAACTAAATGCATGTCTTCTCGAGGGAGGTTTAGTTTAAAGTGTTTCTTGGCCCTTGGTCACTGTTTTATTAATAAATTCTAAGCGAGCTGGGTTGCCTTTTATTTATATATTTGTCTTAATATTTATGTGGTAATTCTTTTAGCGTCTCTCAATGACAGAGTAGTTTAATTTAACTTTGGCACAGAATACTAAGGTACTTGCACTGTTTTTTAAAAATCCCCTTACTAGAAATTTTGATACTTTACTCGTAGATTCAATTCTCACTACTTTTTAAAAATCCCCCGGGTGCCGTGTACCTATATACATGTATATCTAGGTTAAGTGAGGAACTGATCACCCTGTACCTATGCACAGGTGCTCTCAGGTTTTTAGGTTGCGGGATAGAACAACTAGCAGAGTACGCACCTGTGTGCATGCACTCAACTAATTGAGCGGAGTTAAGAGATACCCGAAAGTCTGATTAATTTGACGTTTGCCTGCGTTTTTATAATATACAAAATGCTGATGGCTCAACGTTAAGAACTAAAATGGCTCCCGTCGAACGCTCTAGTTGTTTATAATTAACTGTTAATGTTTATATAATATTTTTCAAGTTCAAGTTCAAACTTAGGACTGGGTAATATTTACTTAGTAGGTTTGTGCATTTTTGAGGTTCACAATACTACGAACATACACGGTGTTATCCCCAAACTATACGGTGAAAAACGATAAGTTAATGCACATGTTGGGGTGTTTCACCAACATCATTAATAAAAATGTCTGTATTTAAATTCACGTATCAAATTTCCTTCTATATAAAATGCAACATTACTACAAGAGTTCAAGCACTATTTACCCCAACTTATCTGAACATCCCCGTTTCAAATAGAGAAAATAATCAAAATCAGTAAGCTCCTGAGAACGCGGAGCCCATTCGGTCATTCCACGGCGGACGTTCAGCGCCTAGAAAACTCGATATGAAGTAATTCTATGACAAGTATATGAAAATGATGGAGAGTACCATTTTGTTGAAGTACCAGATCATAGTCTTCATCACCTTCCTCGACAACAACTGCAGTTGCAGAAAACGGCTTTTTCTCAAAGCTCTAAGTACGATGACTTTGCAATAAAAAAATCGAGTTAATTAATGTCTGAAATACAACAGCATATTACCAGAAAGTAGATCCTCAACTTTTATTTCATTTCATCCCACATAAACTCGATCCAGTAACTGCCTCGGTCTTAGAGCCTTTTTGAATGGAGATTCAGCAAGACAACTTGTATTCATATAGTCCAATCACATGTCGAGTAGATTATTTTAGTTTAGTTTCATACTAATACCTCAGGCGCAATCTGTCTAAAGATACAATATAAGGGCCCTATGGAGACGATCTCATTTAGATATGCAAAATATTATCCAGTTACTACAGCGTCCCAGTCAATTATGTTAAAATCAAACCAGCTCAGAAAGTACAATAAAAAAGAGTCTAAGAAGAAGGATGTTAAAAATCTGCCGCGGAAACTGCATCAACAATCGAATGTTTGGTTGGTCGATCTGTCGACTATATGTCATTATTTTACATGTCGTAAATTTAGTTCCAACTAGCTTCGCAAGTAGGAATAGGAATTATAGGAAATGTATGCATTAATAAATGGATACTGAGATGGGTAAGTAGCTCAGGTAGAATCTATCTATGTCAGGTTGTAACGTTGTAACCTCGCTACCTTACTTCTCGCGACTTTACTTCCTGTGTTCCAACCTGCTCGATTGACAGATGTGGTATATATATTTTTTGAGAAACTTGATAGCCCTTCTCGCCTGAACACTCAAGGCGAACAGGCCGTTTTCCGTATTTCCGTATCGGATTTTATCATCGCTATTTTTGACACTCAGGTCTAACTACCGCATAATTGTGTCGTTGCAGTATTAAGCAGTTTAAGTGGAACGTATATTT
The DNA here is from genome assembly GCA_016904865.1 of Pissodes strobi. Taxonomy (NCBI): domain Eukaryota; kingdom Metazoa; phylum Arthropoda; class Insecta; order Coleoptera; family Curculionidae; genus Pissodes; species Pissodes strobi. Next base: position 7,607 of record JAEQML010080886.1, on the reverse strand, counting down.
TCTAAAATTATCAGCCATAGCGTTTTGCAATGCCCCAGTGGCTCCAGGGATTTCTGGTCGGTTGCAAAGGCAGTAGGTAATAACTTTACAAAAACGTCTCTTTGACAGACGAACGTGGCATCACGGCGACTACAGCGAAGGAAAAGGCAAACATGCTCGCCAAAATGTTCTCATCGCACTCTACCTTAGACGTCCCCCAAGGCAAGGCTCTCCCCACCATATAGAACATCAACACTACCATGGCAGAAGTCAACTTTCATCACCGTGATATTTGTAAAATCCTTAGAGAACTAGATACGCAAAAGGCATCAGGACCAGACGGAATACCTGCCATCGTGTTAAAGAACTGTGACAACGAACTAACACCCGTTTTTTCCAGTTTTTTTCCTCTGTCTTACGGAAAAGCGATTTACCCATCTTCTTGGAAAGTCTCTTGAGTGCAACCTGTTCCAAAAAGGACAATTGCCTTGCTTCCAATAATCTCCAAAGTCATTGGAAGGTGTAGTCAATCAGCAACTACTCAAGAACCTCGAGAACAACAGAATAATCAGCGATAATCAATACGGCTTTCGCAAAGAGAGATCGACAGGATATATATTGGCCTATGTCACTCATATATGGAGTAGGACAATTGAGAACTACGGAGAGTCTAGAGCGATATCGTTGGATATTTCGAGGGCATTGAACAAACTGCCATCCTTCGGACTGCCAACCTCTCTCTGCAGCTGGCTTGCCAGTTTTGTTAAGAACCGGTCTCTACACGTTGCAGTTGATGGACACATCAGGGCGCAATACATTCACCAACTCTGTTTCTCATCTATATTAATGACCTGCTGACCGAAAATAATAATCCTGTTTACAGTTTTGCAGGTGACAGAATCCTTGTCTCCCACTTTAGATCAGAAAAACTTTTACCAGCGACTGAGACTTATCACCGCAGACAGGATCAGATTACAGCAATTAATCAAGACCTGGAGAAAGTTCAAACATGGAAACTTGGTCCAGTTCAATGCAGCAAAGACTCAAGGAGCTACGTTTACCAAGAGGGCCAATACGGCGGACCCTGACATCATTATGGCAATATCGACCAATCCTTCATCCTCGTCAATCGGATTTCTGGGTGTCTCGGTCAACAGCAATATGTCCTGGCATGACCACGTTGTTCACATTGCAAAATCAGTCTCCCAGAAGCTTAGTGCGCTATTTCGCAGCAAAAAACTGTATACACCGCAGCAGTTGCTCTTGCTCTATAAAGTGCAAATAAGACCGTGCTTAGAATATTGCCCACACATCTGGGGTGACGCACTAAAGCACACCCTAAAGCTGCTGGATTCCATTCAGAAGAGAGCTTTGCGTCTCGTCGGCTACCCGGAGTTGGCCCGGAATCTGGATAGTCTGGAACACCGCAGACATGTGGGCGAGATATATCTGTTTTACAGAGCAAGAGGGCACCAGTTCGTCGTACAACTGGAAACACCTAGAACATCGCTTTACAAGAACTCCTCTGTCTGGCGCACTGCATCACTGTGGAACTCACTCCCAAGACACCTGTTTCCCTCAAATTACAACCTACAACTACTCAAGAACCGTTTCAATCAACATTTTCGCACACACACCGCTCGTCGAGCGCCATATGATATCCCTTTAGTGTGTCTGCCACTGCCATAAAAAAAACATTTCTGCCGATCAATTATTATTATTATTATTATTATTATTATTATTATTATTATTATCATTATTATTATTATTACTTACGTTTACAGTTTACACTTAGGAACAAGAAAACCGTAAGTGAGTTTTCCTTTCCACTCCCATTCAATTTTTGTTTTTTACAATAATTGATGTGTGTATATTTTAAATTTACTAAAAGTTCAATAATTCGTTTACATTAATTAAATTTTATTGCCACATAGTGAAATTCATATTCTTATTCAAAGCCTTGCAAATATTTCTCTTTCAAACATGACTATCCTTACAGCCGCAAAAGAGGATAGTTACTCACACACTTAAAACATTTACAGGCAACAGTGACCACTTGGACTTTTTTATTTCACTGTAGATGAATCTCTTAAAGAATTTGTCTTTGCTTCAATTTGCTCTAAACTAACCCAAGAAGCAGGCGATTTTTTGCAGACCAGATATAACGACCTGGCCTAAAATAGAACACGCTTTAAGACAACGATTTGGCGATAGATTAAACTGACAAGTACTCGCTCAACACCTATTTTTTTTTACTCGATCTAGAAGAGAAACCTATGTACATTGTAGAAAGATTAATTAATTTCGTTAAAAATTGTTGCTGATGATTCCCTAAATCAAGGCACAGACGCCCTAAAGAAACCAACAGAATTAACAGCCATTACTGTTTTAATGTCCAACTCTCTGAGCCAGCTTCGAACAATTTTAATGTTAAACAATCCAAAAAATATTGACGACGCAGGTTCACTTGTCCTAAACCATTCCCTTATCGAACCACAAATAAATGCTCGTATCTCTTTCCCACGACAAGAACCCTATATTATTCCACAAAATAAAACAACCTCAAATAATTAACCGCCAAAACTTCAGTTCAACAACCTTTTACTAACCCCTTCCCAGTGCCAAATAATAACGATAACATTCAACCCCAATTTTCAAGTAACGTAGGTATAATTCCTAAGCAACCATTGCCAAAGCACCCTATAAATATTCAACAAATGACTTAAGATAGTTTAATTAATATCTAACACGTATTAGTGTCTTTAGTTTTTCGGGGCTTCTCGCACCGCACGCGAGATTTTCAAAACGCGTTCGAAGTCTCAAGGGTTCTGAGAAGTCGGATTCCGTACGAATTTAACAAGGATTGCACTAAAATCGTCTTTTGAGCACGTCAGTAGCTCGCGGCGAGCGTTTTGGTTACGATTACCTTAAGAGGGGTCGTAAGGAAGTTGTTCAAGGAGGGCTTTTTAAAAATCATTGTTTCTTGGGGATTTTTGGGGGATCCCTGGCAACTTGTCAGATGCTGCTCGGTAGTTTTCTGACAGAGGTGGTTTGGTTTTGGGGACTTTTTGGGGATTAATGTGTGTTTAGTGTATTTTAGGCCAAACTAATCCCCGGAAACGGCTCTCAGTTCAGAGACCGTGCTAGTTTTTGTATGGTATACGAACTACTGATAAATAGCTTTTGATTCTTCTTTTTGAGATAACTCTAGTCGCAACACTATAACTTCGCTATCTCCCGTACCCACTTGGCTAACTTATCAGTCTTTGAACGCGTCCGAATTCTTTAGGTTAAGCTTTATTTTCTCTTTTCGGCTCCTATGCCTTTTCGCTTTTCACCCGTAGGTCGAGTAGCTAAAATATGGGGGAGTCAGGGGCTCTCTAGTTCTCGAAACCGAACTAGCCGGCGACGCGCTTTACTCTGGCCCAATGTTTAACAACGCTAATATCAAGGATCAGAGACGCACATACGTGAAAGGGGGAACCCAAACAAGTTGGCTGACTCAAGGTGCTTGCAACTAGCCTTTTTCGCGGGATGCTGCTGTAGGGTGTGCACTACAGTTGAAGGTCTCGGAGAATTGTTGGCACTCGGCCGCTTCACAAGACCTCTTCAAGTAGTTAACTTCTGTCTTAATTTTTTTTTCCTAAAATTCTTCTGTCTTGGAGTTCCAAAACTCGATACATTCGGTAGAAGGCTGATTCGGTACTAGTTGAAAGTGCTGTCCCTACAATACCTTTTCCTTCGCTTCGGAGCTCGTTTGGCTCATCGGTAAGCTTCGTAGAGTCGTTTCTTTCATCAAGATTGTCGAAAATTCGGCAAAGTCCTGAGGTTGCAAAATCACAGAAAACTCAATAAATTTGGTAGGACGCTGATTCGGTACCAGTTGAGAGTGCTGGTCCTACAATGCCTTTTCCTTCGCTTCGTGGATTCTTTCGGTCGTCCGTAAGCTTCTCAGAGCTCTTTTCTTAAAGTACACCCGGCAAGATCAACGATGGCACTGGCCTGAAGTGATTTCTTGCTTCTTGCCTTTCCGGGATCTGAACTACAACTAATTTTAATTTTAATTCTATAGCCCCGTTTCCGCGATTGGAAAGTCGGTTGGGATATCGGCAATGCTAGGTATCATGGACCGTTATAACTGCCACACGCAGGTGTACAGTTTTACGGAACATTTTTGGCGGCGTGCATTCTTATCCAGTGGCGTGCTTACATGCGGTTAAGTGTAGATGACGTTTTTACGACAGTAGCCACACACCTTTAATATATTTTTTTCAAAATTAATTTTTCCTTGTAAACACACTCTAGTAACTTGTACCGGCAACACCAACACCCAAAATAAGGCACAAATCCCTCTATTAATTTTATATAGTTTTCATGACTATGTGACATTCCGTTTTGGTCGCTAATGGTAACCTGTTGTTAGTGAATTTTCAGGATGCCCCTGGTACTACACCTGCTTCCGCGCGTAGTACGAAATTTAATTCCGATATTAAAATCCCTTTTATATCCTTCTCCCGTGATCTCGAGGGATCCGTTTTATTGGTGCGCCGAGAAATGTTCTGCGTGCTGATTGTTAATTTTTACAGGCGAGCGACGACGCCGGTTTTGCTCGACAAGGGACTTTCTTTTTCCAGTGAAGCCTTTCCTTTGTTTGGTCCATTCGTTTTAAGCTCAGGCATCTGAGGTGTATTTTGTCGACCCACAACGTAGTAATTTCTGTATCGGCCATTTCAATTTGTCTTCGTTAGTTTTAGTGCTGCAGATACGGGAATAACTCGCCTAGCGAGGATTTCGGAATTTGCTTTGTCTGATGTAGAGAGCCATTGTGTGATTAGCGTCTCGTGTCACGGCTCTTGGCCCTCATTTTAAGAGATGTTTTCTTTATTACTTGCAGATGTTTTGCGTTTTTCGTGTTTTTATTAATTGCATTTTTGTACTATTTCGCTTTTCATTTATATAGGATTCGATTTAATCGCTTAATTAATCGGCGTGACGTCATCCTAATTATAAATTAATTGAGGTTGATAGTTTTTTTTTATTCGGATGGCCTAGTTTGTTATTTAATAATTATTAATATAATCGTTTTATTAATATCAGACTCGGTTTAATTAGCTTAATTAATCGGCGTGACCTCATCCTAATTAGAGATTAATTAAGGTTAAAAATGTTATTTTACTATTCTGGTGACCTAGTTTATTATTTAATAATTATTAAATTAACCGTTTTTATTTATATCGGACTCGATTTAGTTGGCTTAATTAATCGGCGTGACGTTAAATTGATTAGAGATTAATTAAAGCTTTTGGGCTTCTATATTTGAATGGAATAGTCATTATTATTTATTCACGGGGTCTTGAGATCAGTCCAATTAATCGTTTTTATTTTATTTCCGACGAAATGTAATGTTGATTTTCAATAATTTAGTAGCTCGATTTATTTGACCATTCTGTAGCGGTTTGGCAGCGAGTGTAAAATTTAGCCATTGATTATTATGTCGCTTTATTAAAGGCATCTATTATTTTTACCGCTATAGGTAGTTACTAGTGCCAACAACCACTAGTGTCATGGAATTTATTTTATTACCGAAGGTAAAATTGAAGCGATGGGAAATTATTGTTTTTATCTTTAATTTCAATGATTAATCTTGCAATTAACTTCTAGTGATTCGTGTGGGTAGTTGATTTCAACTATTAATTAGACACTAAGCCGGGGAATTCGGTTGTTAATAGTTAGGTAATGCAGTTTTGTTTATTATTAGTTATTGTTCCTAAGGGAAGCCATCAGATCGGGTTATTGAGTGCAGATTACATATCTTCGCTTATTTTCGTTCATAGCTGTTTACCTTATTGAACTTCATTCTTGATTTATTAAAATAAAGGTAGAGGCACGCTATCTTTATGATATTAATATTGGAAGGTTGTTCGGACCATTTATTTGCCAGATTCGTTTAGTACGATGTTTTATTAATGCATATTTTAGCGTTTTTGTTCATTATGTGGCCCGTATTTGAACTTTTCTCTTGAGTTATTAAAATTCAGAAAGGGTTATGCTTTCTATTTGATAATAATATTGGCAGGTCATTCAGACCATTTATTTGTCAAATCTGTTCAGTATGGTTTTTCATTAAAGTTTGTTTTGTAGTGCTCGTTGTTCATTATATAGATCATACTTGTACTCTTTTATCAATATGGAATGAATATTATCTGTACCAGACTAGGAACAATCTCTTAATTACATTAATTTATCTTTTTTGTACTATTGCTGGCATTTACTGTATTCAATGATTACGTACGCGTTTATTTTGCTGTGCCAAACTCGGTCCAAATTCTTGGACTGCTTATTTTCTCTTTCTAAAAGGCTGTAATGTTATTTTTAACGGATGATGTCAGCTTCCCTTGGGCGAACGGAACCTCTTTTCTGCATAACTAATATTAAGTTTTAGTTTTAATATTTCGATTGCTCTAATATATTATTACGGTGGTGCTCTTTTCCGCATTTATTCTTTGTTTTTTTTTAACTTTTGGTTCATTATTGAACTTGATTTAAAATAAAAAGGGGATACCCCTATCTCCGGCTGGACTTGCCGGACGCTTGTTTCGCCCACCTGGTTTGGTCTGGGTGGTTCACTCTGGGTTGAACTAAGAGTCTGAGTTCACCTGAATGGAACTTTAGTGAAAAAGATAAGTCATTAGTTTTAAATTTAACTTACTGTGTCTGAATAACAGTCACTTTTAAGTTAGCACCTTTACCCCTGTAAGTACTTGCGCCCATCTTATCTCTGCGGTTTACGTGATCACAATCCCGCGCGGTAGTCAAAACTCAAATTAATTTTTTTTTGTTTTTCTCTGGAGCACTTGACTGGTGCCGATTCATTAATTCAATTTTTTCCCCTTTACAACATAGAGTTTTGGTCAACCACTGATCAACAATTTTATTTAATAGTTATAATTTCATTGTTAGTTGATTAGTTTTTGTGAACTGCCTACGATTGTCTTTGTCGTATCTTAATTTATATATTAATAATTTTGAATCACTAATTGCAATTTACACATTTTAATATACCTATTTTGGGCCATTCTTGTTGCCTATTTGTTCTTTTACAATAAAATTATAGTATTGTAACTGCGGCGTGTTTTATTTGGCTCAACAATTTACTTATCGTAACTTTAGTAGTGATTTGGTGGTGACATTCTTTTTAGCGCTTCTCACCGGCAAGGTTTACCTTGGGGAGCGGAGGTCAATGTTTAACAACGCTAATATCAAGGATCAGAGACGCACATACGTGAAAGGGGGAACCCAAACAAGTTGGCTGACTCAAGGTGCTTGCAACTAGCCTTTTTCGCGGGATGCTGCTGTAGGGTGTGCACTACAGTTGAAGGTCTCGGAGAATTGTTGGCACTCGGCCGCTTCACAAGACCTCTTCAAGTAGTTAACTTCTGTCTTAATTTTTTTTTCCTAAAATTCTTCTGTCTTGGAGTTCCAAAACTCGATACATTCGGTAGAAGGCTGATTCGGTACTAGTTGAAAGTGCTGTCCCTACAATACCTTTTCCTTCGCTTCGGAGCTCGTTTGGCTCATCGGTTATTTGCCAGATTCGTTTAGTACGATGTTTTATTAATGCATATTTT
>JAEQML010080885.1:0-11425 GCA_016904865.1 Pissodes strobi | reverse complement strand
TTTCAAGATCAAGAAGTTAAAAGTTAAAAGGCAAATAGAACAGGACCGGCTTCAGAAAATTTTACAAGATCAAGAAGATAAAAGACAAATAGAGCAGGACCAACTTCAGAAATGGATGCTGGCTGGATGTAATTGTAGGCGGGCAAGGAAAATTACAAAAAATATTGGACGGTGAAAATGAGAAATTTGAAAAAAAGTAGACAATATACACAAAGAATGGAAACGTACAGAAAGAAATGAAGAATCTTCAAGCAAAAGTTACCAGACTAAAAAATCAAGGACCCACCGAGAGGGTATTCGCCACACGACAGCATATCAAACCTTCAACCTATGATGGTCAAACATCCTGGACAATGTACAAAATTTGACGCCGCTGCTGTTGCCAACGATTGGCTAACGAAGAAATGGCTACGTCACTAGTGGTAGCGCTTCGTGGATCTGCCGCGGAAATATGACATACTTTTAGCAGCCCTTCGAATCCATTTGTAATATCCTACAGATATTTAATTTAAAGACTGGTATGTTGACACTCATTTTTTCAGGCAATAGAAAAGAGAGTGTTTCATTTTTGGAGTAGGAATTAAACATCGTCACCAACTAATTTTATGTATAATATTGTTACGTTTTTCCCGTGGGTTCTTAACAGAATTACAACTTTGCTATTTTCAACTAATACTCTCTTTATTCACTACCACTGTATACAATTTAACACTCTATACTACTCTTATAACTTTACCACTAATATCTATTCAACACTCAATGATTAACTGAACTAACTGACTAACATTCGCCTTAGGTCTGCTTATATATAATCTCCAATCTATCACGAATATTCGGGAAGTATTCCGAAGCCACTCTATATGATCTCGACGAGGCCATCGAGATAATTCCAGCGATCCTGAAACTTCGCGGCCGGCCGGGCGATGATTCATACAGACAGAGAAGCGAGCGGCACGGCGGCGGCGGCTAGTTCTATAGGGTAGCACAAAAACGTTCGGACGGTTGTTAGTCGTGACATTGCCTCCCTCTTAAACCTGATCGTCCCGATCAGCTACTTCATGTCCGTGATATGCTTTCAGCCTGTCGAGGTGGACTACTTTCAGTTTGCTTCTGGGGCTACGCTGAATTCTATACACTACGTCATTAATTCTTTTGATGACTGTATAGGGCCCTTCCCATACTGGCGTAAGCTTGGGAGATCTTCCTTTCTTCCTTTGCGGATTATATAACCAGACTTTGTCGTTCATCTGAAATCCCATAGAATTAGCTTTGAGATCATATCGTGTCTTCATTCGGCCGCTGGCTTTCTCCGTGTTTTCTCTGACTAATTCATGGACGCATAGTAACTTTTCCTTAAGGGAGTCTGCGTAGTCTTGAATTTCCATATCCTGGTTGTCTGGCGTTCCGAATAATAGGTCACAGGGTAAACGGAGTTCTCTTCCAAATAAAACCATGGCTGGTGTTAGTCCTGTCGTGTCATGGACTGCTGATCTATAGGCCATTAAAAATAGTGGTATGTGTTGGTCCCAATCCTTCTGATGTTCATCTACGACCTTTGACAAATGTTCTTCAATGGTCTTGTTAAACCTCTCAACCATGCCGTCTGATTGTGGATGTAAGGCGTAGTCCGTGTTTTATGGATGTTGAGTAAATCACAGACTTTCTGGAAAACCTTGGATTCGAAGTTGCGTCCTTGATCTGAGTGCAACTCTAACGGAACACCATATCTGCTGAATAAGTTATTCACAAGGACCTCTGCTATGGTAACAGCTTCTTGATTGGGGATCGCAAATACTTCAGGCCATTTACTGAAGTAGTCAATTGCCACTAAAATGTACTTGTTACCATTATTTGTTTCTGGAAAAGGGCCAGCTACGTCAATGGCGATACGTTCAAACGGTAGGCCCACATTATACTGTTTCATTTTGCCCCTAGATCTTGTTTTGGGTCCTTGGCTTGCGGCACAGGTTGAGCACTGCCGACACCACGATTTCACATCCTGGCAGTAGTTGACCCAGTAAAATCTGTCGCGAATCTTGTCAATCGTTTTGTTCACTCCCAGATGAGCATCAGACTTTCCATTATGAACTTCTTCCAGAACTTCCGATATCTTCCTCCTTGGTACCACTAACTGTGTCTTCACTACTTTTCCATCGGCGCTTTCCCAGGCTCGTTTAAGAAGTCCATTTTCCACCACCAGGGAGTCCCACTGAGCCCACAGAGTTTTAAAAGCAAGTCCTTTAGTTGATATCTCGCTCCAGCTTGGTCTTGGTTGATGTTCTTCTTTAGCTCTTAGCAATAGTGCCATTTCACTATCTTCAAGCTGATCCTTTTTAAGTTGCTCTGTGGTCCACTGCTGATCAACCTCAAATTTCGTTTGCCTAATGGGAGTAATTCCTTCTTGTTGATCTATTCTTTGGCAATGCTTACAATTATCCTCGCATGGCCTTCTGGATAAAGCATCTGCATCATTATGCAATCTCCCTGCCCTGTGCTTAACCTTAAAGTTATATTGTTGTAACTTTTCAAGCCATCTGGCTACCTGTCCTTCAGGCTGTTTCATATCCAAAAGCCATTTAAGTGCTGCTTGATCAGTCCTTATCAGAAATTCTTGCCCGTACAGATATTGATGGAAATGCTCAACAGACCGTAATATTGCCAAAAGCTCTTTTCGGGTTACACAGTAGTTACGTTCAGGTTTCGAAAGTGTTCGACTGTAGTATTCGATAACCCGTTCTTCTCCTGCTTGTACTTGCGATAAAACTGCTCCGATGCCGGTGTTGCTGGCGTCTGTGTCCAATACAAATTTACCCTTTTGTTCCGGATATCCCAATATTGGACTAGAACATAGAGCCGCTTTTAATTTTCTGAACGCAGAATCACAGTTATGATCCCAGTTATAATTTGCTCGTTCTTCAGTGAGCTTATGTAAAGGTGCAGCTATATTTGCAAATCCTTCGACAAATCTTCTATAATAAGTACATAATCCAAGGAAGCTCCGCAGTTCGTGTTTGTCGCGAGGACGAGGCCAGTCTTTGATTGCTGTTATCTTTCGTTGATCAGTTTGGATTCAATCTGATGACACGACGTGCCCGAGAAATTCTACTTTTTGTTGGAAAAGAAAACATTTCTTTGGATTCAGTAAGAGCTGAGCATTCTTGATCCTAGTAAAAACTTCATGCAGATTTTGTAGGTGCTCTTCGAAAGTTTTTCCCATTACCATTATATCATCAAGATAGACCAGGCATGTCTTCCAAGTGAGGCCTCGTAGAACAACTTCCATAAGACGCTCAAAAGTAGCGGGGTCATTGCATAGTACGAAGGGCATAACTTTAAACTGATATAAACCACTTCCGGTAGAAAAGGCAGTCTTTTCCTTATCTTGTTCGTCGATGCCTACTTGCCAGTAGCCGCTTTTTAAATCTAGTGTTGAGAACCAATGGGAACCTGCTAGTGTCGTCAATTCTGGGAAGTGGATAGCTGTCTTTCTTGGTGACGTCATTGAGCTTTCTATAGTCCACGCAAAATCTGGTGGTCCCATCCTTCTTGGTGACTAAGACAACAGAAGACGACCATGGGCTTGATGATTCTTCAATAATTCCATCGTCAAGCATTTTGTTGACTAATGTGGTAACCTCTTGCTGCTTCGTCACTGGTAGCCTCCGAGGATGCTGCCGTATGGGGTGAGCATTTCCAGTGTCGATTCTATGTTTTATGATGTTCGTTCTTCCAGTATTGCCATTTTTCCTTTCAAACGCTGTGCTCTGCTCATTGATAAATTGTGTAGCTCTCTTCAGTTCTTCGGAAAACAGATGATGCCACGACTTCTGGAAATGTTCTAGGACTTCCTTAGGTGATGTTGAGGGTGTTACTTCTGACTGCGTTTCGGAACTGGTTACCCACTGCACCGGCTCGCAAGAGGCTATCACATCTCCTTTATTGATTTTGATGGAATTAGATGAAATATTTGCTATCCTTATCGGTATTTTGCCGTCGGTTTTGACTAGTGCTTTGCCTACGAGGTGTTTGCAAGGCACATCGTGGTGTTGGATAAGTCCGATGCAGCCTCTAAAATTCTTCTCCAATTTCCCAAAAATTATCTGCTCGGTATTTCCGCTTATTCTTACAGTGCATGCCGCCACTACTTTAGTCGGTGTGCCATCGTCTGTTTTGGTAAGGATGAACTCTTCGGTGCCAAACTTCAGAAGATCAAGCTTGCTGTCAAAAGAGAATCCATGTTGGCCAATGAGATCCATTCCCAAAATAAATTCGTCTTCTATGTCGGTTACTAACACTGTGTGGTGTAATTTAATTCTTCCAAGTTGAAGTTCAATATCCATTTCTCCAAATACTTCAGCAGTCTCACCGGTAACCGTACGTAAAACAACATTCTTCGATATGGGTTGGACTTCTACTCTATTTACTCTGTTGGACTTTACCAAAGATACCGCCGCACCAGCTTCAAGAGTAATTGTAATGGCTTTTCCGTTGATCTTTCCTTTAATAGTAAGACCCGAGTACATCCACCACCGAGTAGCGACAGAAACCGTCGGAACCTTTGATGTTTGGGGGTCAAATTTTCTTTCTCTCTCATTTGACGCGTTTGACGGATAAACAACCTATTTCACTGGTTAAATTGTGAAGAACTCGTTTACACTGTCGATAATTTGAAGTGGTCTTAATGAAATAAGGATATTTTCGGTTAAATTAATATGAATATAATTGAAAAACTTTGTTAAAAGAAAATATTTTGTTTGCTTTATTTTATCACAAACAAAAGAAACATTTTTAATTTATAGTCTACAAAAATCAAATTTGGTGAAATAAATTAACAGAAATAGTATTGCAATATAAATGATTTTTGAAGTGAATACTTCTTTGGTTTCATGAGAGCGATTTTTCAAGGCTGCGTCACGACATGGTTTTCAAATATTCGTCCCGCGTTACGAAAAAATTCATATCATCGTGGGTATGATTAAATTTGTGTTATAATATAAAGAGTGTGGCAAACGTATCGGAACCGACTCAAATGATTAAAATAAGTTGAGAATAAGTGAAACTTACCGAAAGTTGATTGGACGACTAACCCAAACTAACCAATTCTATTAAAATTGATTATAACTCGGGTAAGACTGTCGGCGTTTTTTCCTAGACTTTTTATGGAGACGATCCTGGGAGCTTTATCTTCTTTAGCCAACACCCGCCCCGCAATGTTGACTAATTGAAGTTTTCCTGATCTGACTTGGAGGCCCTAGCGTCTCTGGATGGAGATCTAGACCGTAGTTGTACTCGGCAGTCTCTTTTGACATGCCCAGTCCTGCCACATCTATAGCACTGATTTGATTTATTTCGATTATGTGGTCTATCTCCTATTGGCTCCCGGAATCTCCCCGTGGCCTGCAGAACTTCCGTTAATTTCTTCAAAATTTCGCCCATCTCAGTTAATTCACAGCTGTTTGTCGGCTTTTCTTCCTGGATGGATACGGCCCTGATTTTTGGCTTGGAGATATTACAGGCCGCCTCGATTTCTCAGGCTCTACCCAAAGCTTCACTGCTGTTATCAAATTTGGCTAGACGTAGCATTTTCTGAGTTTCTGGATCTCTGATACCATCCACGAAATATTGGGCAGCAAGTTCCTCTTGAAATTCTTCTGTTGCTCCGGGGTAGGCCAATTGAATGAGACGTCTAACGTCTGCCCCAAACTCCTGCAGGTTTTCACCAGGCTTCTGATGTGGGGACTTTACTTGTGCCTGATACAGTTGCCTTCTGTGTTGGTCTCCAAATCGTCCCTCCAGGGCAGCTACAAATATGTCATATTTCCCCTGTTGGCTGATGGGAATGGTCTGTAGTAGTTCCAGGGCAGATCCACGAAGCGCTACAACTAGTGACGTAGCCATTTCTTCGTTATTCCAACCGTTGGCAACAGCAGCGTTTCGAATTGTCTTCTGTACATTGTCCAAGATGTTTGACCGTCATACGTTGGCGGTTTGATATTCTGTCCTGTGCCGAATACCCTCTCGGTGGGTCCTTGGTTTTTTAGTCTGGCAACTTCTGCTTGTAGCTTCTACATTTCTTTCCGTACGTCTCCTAATTCTTTTTGAACATTTCAAACTTCTTCTTGTATATTGTTTACTTTCTTTTCAAATTTATCGTTTTGTCCGTCCAATATTTTCTGCAATTTTAACTGATTATTTTTATTGCAAACTATAGAACAATGAAAAAAAATCGATACGTATTTTTTTTATTTCCTCTAAAAATTATTATTACGAGAGCTTTGCCAGTTTTTAGTTTTGTATATATAGGTATACTAAGCATGGTGCGACGTAACAATTCATGTGTATTGTGACGTCATAAGCACATTTCAAGACGTTGTACCTGCCTCATTTTTCGACTTATGAAAAAAAGAAAAAACACGTGTCCACTTATTTTTCATGGGCTATTGAAATAAGCAATAAAAAAATTGATGAAACTTCCTCATTACATCCAGCATCCATTTCTGAAGCTGATCCTGTACAATTTGCCTTTTATCTTCTTGATCTTTTAAAATTTTCTGAAGCCGGTCCTGTTCTGCTTGCCTTTTACGTTCATCCTCTTCCCGATCCGCTTGCCTCCTACGTTCATCCTCTTCCCGATCCGCTTGCCTTCTACGTTCATCCTCTTCCCGATCCGCTTGCTTTTTATCTTCTTGGTCTTGTAAAATTTTCTGAAGCCGATTCTGTTCTGCGTGCCTTTTTTCTTATTGGTCTTGCGAAATTTTCTGAAGCCGGTCCTGTTCCGTTTGCCTCTCAGCATTTAGATTTTCCATGAAATCGGCCAACATTTTATTTATATGCTCCATTTCTGCCGTTTGTTGCCTCGTATTGACCATAGAATGCTATAAAATCTTCAAAGAATCCACCAATCAAAACGGTCTCGTTGACGTACTGGTAACCTCTTCTCTCCTCGAAGAATACTTCAAAGTCCGGTCCCTTCACAATCCAACTTCTGACGCCAAATGTTACGTTTTTCCCGTGGGTTCTGAACGAAATTACAACTTTACTATTTTAAACTAATACTCTCTTTATTCACTACCACTGTATACAATTAAACACACTAAACTACACTTTTAACTTTACAACTAATAGCTCTTTACAATTCAGCACTCAAGGATTAACTAACTCAACACGCTTTAGGTCTGCTCCTTATATACAATCTCAAATCTATCACGAATACTCGGGAAGAAGCGAGGCCACTCTATATGATTCTCGACCAGGGCATCGAGATAATTCGAGCGTCCTGAATCTTCGCGGCCGGCCGGCGATGACTCATACTTAGACACGGCGCCGCAAGGCCAGTTCTATAGGGTAGCACAAAAACATGCGGATCGTTGCTAGCCGTGACAGTATATTTTGGCATGGGGGAGCGGAAATATTTTGACCTGTGCAGTTTACCTCGTACAGCTGGTTACTGAACCAACACGGAGCGTGAACTGCCTGAACAATGTGTTTTCGAGCCTGAATAGAGATGAATATATTATTGACATACTTGACACTACACTATCAGACCATCATCGACAACTCATCAAATTCCAACTGTCTAAATGGACCAAATGTGGATGACACCCTCTGTAGACCATTGACTAGAGCGGGTAAGAACTCTTTGAGGCAGCAAGCTGCGATTTCTTGAATAACCGAGAACTAACAGCTCATAGTAAATTCACTTTAGTCCATTGCACTATAATGCAGACATATTTAAAGGCTTTTCCCTTAAAAAAAAAAATAAAAAACGTAAAGATCAAAATCGCATTATCAGTTGGTTCAATGATGTCCTACGCTCAATGAGGGAGGTCGTATATCTTCTTAAAGAAATGTATAACTGGAAACCATCTGATATATTGAGACATGGCATAAAATAATCAAAAAACTTTATAAATCTGATATCAAGAGTGCAAAAAGAGAAGCAAATGATAACCTAATTAGAAATGCATGTGGAGCATTTTAAATGAACATAGGGGCGCGACTAGGGGGATGCGGAGGATGTGAGAGTTACACCAGATCAGTTTAATCAACTTCGTTGTCAACATCGCCTCTGATATACAGAACCAATTAAGTCCCTCAAATCTTGATCCGTTGCAAAAGTGACACCTCAAGAGGAAAAATAAGGATACATTTGGTTTTACTGTGGAGATAATAAAAACCGTAAAAACCCAAACTAACCCCTCACCATACTTCTGAATCAGTGTCTTGAAGAGAATGTATTTCCTACTATTCTAAAACAGGCTGCAGTGGTACCGGTCTATAAGACGGGGGATGCAAATGATCCCTCAAATTATAGGCCTATATCCACTGTGCCCATACTCTTGAGTCTTTAAGAAGTGCTTGGCTGTGAGGGTGTCACATTTCTTTGAGAGTAAGGGTACTCTGGAGGAAAATTAGTTTGGATTTAGGAAGTCGTAGCACCTTCCTTGGCTTGGCATCTTGAGTCTGGTTAAACAGATTCATGCGGCCTTTGAGAACACGAAAGACTTATCTGGAGCCTTCAGTGACCTAAGTAAGACCTTTGACTGTGTCTCACACCAGCTGCTTCGCAATAAATTTAAAAAAATACAATTTTAATAACAGCCTTGGAATGATCTCTAATTATATTTCTAACAGATCTAAAGTAGTACGGGTATGTGGGGTGAAATCGGCGAAGAGTGTGCTATAAGTGGGTGTGCCCCAGCGTCCGTACTTGGCCCACTTTTATGTCTAATATACATCAATGACTTGCCAAATGTTGACTCTACGGATAAGTGTACGCTCTTCGCGGATGACACTACAGTATCGTGCATTGGAAGTGAGATCGATGAGGCAATGTTAGCTTCGGGTGAGGCACGGGAAAGGGCAGAACAGTGGTTTACAGCAAATAAACTCTTTCTGAATGCTGAGAAAACACAGATTATTGTTTTCTCAACTAGACAGCTTCTACCTGAGGAGGTGTATAAGACTGTGAAGTTCCTGGGGGTGCACATGGATCCCAGACTCCGCTGGAACTCTCACACAGATTCAGTAGTGAGCAGACTTGACTCAAATATATTATTTCTATTACGCAGAATCTTCCTACTTTGTTCTTTGCCAGTCACATATCAGTTATGCAGTCTAGCTTGAGGTCACAGGGCTGGGGCTGGGGATGTGTTCAGGTTGCAGTGGAGCGCTATAAGAATAGTTGCTAGGCCATCTTATCGAGGTGAATGACGGCAGGCCATTGTATGTCTGGGTATCTTGACACTGCTTTCCCGCTTATTTTAGAATGCTTGCACCTTGTGAGGGATCGCCTCCATCAGCACCATAGCATGGGGACATTCACAGTTACGATACACGCGGAAAAGACAATCTAGTGCCTGCTTACTGGAGATTGCAGAGATGCCGAGATGGCCCGAGCCGTCTAGACATTTTATAGTAAGCTGCCTGATCTCATAAAAAAAAACAATCGCGGACAAATTGTAAGAAATGGATAAAAACCTTCCTCACCAGTCAGCCATTTTTTAGTGTTGATTTTTTGAATTATGAATCTGATACTTTTATTAGGTATTGGTTTGTTTTTCTGTCCTTTTCTTATAAATGCTTGAAATGTCTTTTAAAGGACTAGCAAATTTAGTGTATTTTAATATTAAGGTTAGCTGTAAACAGTTTTAATAAAGGTTAAATTATATTTTAATACTACCATATTGACTTGTGTAAATGCAAGTCTGTGTGATAACACCAATACACGATTTGATATTATTTTTTTTATCTAAAACCATTTAATAATAGACACATAATACTTTCAATAGTAAAAGCATTATGCTCTTCATAATACAAGTGCAATTATAATTATTCATAATACAAAGTGCAATTTTAAACATAATAAATAAAGAGCCACCACTATCGAAACGAGAAATGTCAACATAGGGCTATATATGTGTCGACGTCTCGTTTCCCTTTTTAGTTAAATATTCTGTGTGTTGTATACCTTAATTCATATGCGGGAATTGAAATTGACCGGAATGCCGTTCCAGTTCCTGAAAAATTTAATTGAGTCATTCTCATTCCTTAAAAGCTGGTTAAATCTATACCGCTTCAATACTTAAATATATTAATACTAATAAAAACAAAAAATCTCCAAACCATATTTTCATTGGAAATGACTCCAAATTGTGCGACAATGTATTACTCTTACTATTTAAGATCATAATACTCCATTGCCTCTTCTAGTATAGTTCAAATTTTAACAGATGTTTTATGAGTTCAAGTGATTTGATCTGATTTGATGTCAATACTCAAAGATACAATTGGTCGAACAAGCTGACTGGAATATCGTTGTGGCCACTTAGTTTTCTTTCTTAATACAATTTATTAAGTACTTCAACTGGTGTAGCTGGCTTGAAACACATACTTAATCTTATGTTCTTGAATGGTGTTTTTCCGGATGACTTGAAGCACGCTCAATCGGCTTATATATTACATTGAGAACAATAACTTAAAATCAACTATAAAAGCAATATATCAAGCAATGTTTAAAGTGTCAATTTCCTTAAATAATAATAGAACCACATTGTCTATGATTGGGGACTTGTCAAAGGCTTTTGATTCTGTTAATCATGATGTTCTGCTCAAAAAACTGGAAAGGTATGGCGTGAAGGGTGTTGGTCTTCGGCTTGTAAGATCATATCTACCACATAGAACACAAAATGTTGTAGAGCTTGATGAGGAGAGAAATTTGACGTGCTCAGAGAAAATAGAGGTTAAGAGAGGTGTCCCACAAGGATCAATTCTGGTCCCATTGTTTTACATTCTGTATACCAATGAATTACAAAATGTTACAGAAGATTATATGATCTTATATGATATACCACCCGTATTTTTGCTCTACTTTTACTTCAAAGGATGCTGTTAAATCGCTGAATGAATATTTTATGTCTAATGACTTGCATATGAATCTAAAAAAGCCATAAACCCTTCTTTTTTCAAATAGAAACAATGTCACACTTACCATATCTTATGGAGGAAATAGTTTTGTATCGCCTGAAAGTATCCTCTTTCTTGGGGTTTATGTTGGTAGGACGTTAGACAGGAGATGTCATATTGACTATTTGGCAACAAGCATGGCAAAATATTGTTATGCTTTAAGAGTTATCTCAGAGAGCGTCAGTGAGCAGGCAGCATTGTCTGCATATTTTGTTTATATTCACTATAGAATAGGTTATGGCATATTTTTTTTTTGGGGAAACTCGCCTAATGCACATAGAGTTTTAGTCTTACAAAAAAGGTGTCTTAGAATTATGTGTAAAATGGAAACAGATAGAAAGCTGTATGTGCCCATCCATCTTGTTGGGGAAACACCGCAACAAGTGTATTAACTTGTCGTTTTTCACCGTATTGTTTGGTGATAACACCCTGTGTGTCCGTAGTATGAATGAGCCATAAT